>JAPTHN010000001.1:8925159-8955159 GCA_026936325.1 Platynereis dumerilii | reverse complement strand
ATTTATGTTTATTTGTGTCGTCCTTAGGACCGTGGAGATATGTGATTAATTTCATGATTAATTGCCACCTGGAATCTGTTCTTAGCAGAAAAAAATTCATTTGGGGGTTGCTGCATTTTCCTATGTGTTCTTTGTCTAGCACAAAAACATCTGATCATCAAAGCTTGTTGGTTTCAATTTGTTATTTTGAGACCTTTTCTTTTTTCTTTGAACCAAATCAGCATGATGGATTTTTTCCAGGAATAGGCCTATATTGCTATATACAAAATGTCATAGAGGTATATATATATATTTCGAGACATGATTAATGAGAAAACATGCATACCCTTCATTTGTCCATAGCAGTCACTGTACTCCGTATCACATTCTGGAATACCAGAATTACTCGTGAGCAATTTGATTTTGCAGCCGGAGATCCCTCAGTTGAGCTACGGCAGCTGTTCGTTGCATTTGCGACCAGAGGGAGCAGGCCACAACATTTCACTTGAGATGTTGCCATTCAGGTCCGCGTTTCCAATGTTCTGCTGAGTTCAACTGCGCATGGACCTGGCAGGCAGCTGTTCAAAATCTCCCTTAAATCTACTTCTCCTAAATCTACTTCTCACAAAATCTACTTCTCACAAAATCTACTTTTGACAAAATCTCCCTTTTTTCGTCAAAATCTACTGAATTTCAAAAAAATCTACTTTTTGACCTTGAAGCTATAAATAGCCAATTTTTAAAAGTGAAATCCTAGTTGTTTTCCATGATGTTGAAGTGTGATATCATGATCGAGAGAACTCAGTGTCACCACACACACAACTAGCATCTTTATTCTCTGGAAACGCGGTATAATTATGAAAATAAATTCAAGCTGTGAAATCATTTTATATTGGTCGGATTCTCCAGCTTCTAGCCAATTTTTGAATCCACCTCAACTGTGCATGACAATACCAACACAATTTCAGAGCTGTGCAGAGGGAAAATTAGGTCGGAGTAGTCCAGGGCTGTAAGTACGAAATCACGGCGTTTACAAAATTTAAAGGAATTTTGTTTATAGAAAGGTCCATCAAGGTTGAAAATCATTAATATAAACTCAGCAACATTAAAAACGTACACATTTTCAAAGTATCATAACTTTTGAAGCACTACATTTATCGTAATTTCACTCTGCAAATTTGCTTAATATGTAAATGGCACTGCCATAAAATTCGCTCAGCACTTTAAAACGTTTTTGTAGGAATTCTAGTGTTACCATAACTTTCATGTTTATTTCATATCCAATGTATGAAAGGCAGTTATGTAACTGTTTCAGAAAATTAGAAAGACAGATAACATGGAAAGACAGAGAAAAATGTAGAATAGCAAGATAAACTAGACAAAGAATATGATAGATAAATAGATAGACAGATAAATAGACAGATATATTGACAGACAGATAGATAGATATATATTAAATAGATAAATAAGATTGATAGATAATGAGCTAAATGGTAAAAAGGCAGACAGCACTGAAAGCTGCCAAAGTCAAGTCTATGTTAGATTGTTGACATTACATAATAGTATAAATATATAGTAATACAAAAACAATAACATTGCATGTAGATTAACTGTTCACTGTTACATAATCATCAGTTTATAATATTATGTAACTTTAATTTTTTTATGTTTTCTTGTTGTCTGATTGAAATTAAATGAATCACATATTAATAATTTGATTTAGCTTGTCAACACTAATAATTAGCTATTCCATAAAAAAATATTGGTACAGGATATATTACTAGAGAAAATTGAATTTTTAATACACTTTTGAAGATGAATATGTTATGTTTGGTTAAATACGAAACTAAATCATTGATAAGAAGCTGGACCCACTTGACCTAATTCTCAGCTGTGGACTGTTGATGTTGAGACCATCACTGCACAGAGTTTTGAGTCTTCTCTTGCACTCAATTCGCTTCGCTCAACGGCCTTCGGCCGTTTCGCTGCGCGAATATTAGCTTCTCTGCTAAAGATTGTTAACGTTTGAACAGGTTCCGTGGATATGTCCAGGAACCAGACATGCTTTTGTGACACAATGCCAAATTTGGAATTTGCAAAATTGAAAAAGGGGTAGGGGAGTAGAGTACAGACGCTTTCACTTTATTATTGATTTCAAATGGTCAAAATAGCTGTCCATCAAGATTTCAGCCCTAAATGTGACCAAAACAGGATAATTTCTGATGCTTATGACGGTGTTGAAAATGATGTGATAAACAAATGTGAAAAACACCAACTTGACAGAAAAATCAACCAAAAACTCACAAAACCCCATAAAAAAGCGTGAGTGGCCATTTTGATTATTTCCACACTCCAAATATTGAGCTGTGACAGACTTCACATGCCATCAATTTTGGACCAATTTGCATTGGTTGAGATTTTGGTTTTTGGACATGACGCACCAAAAGTGGCCTAATCCAGCCGTTTCGCTTTCTTTCTTTATGAACTTTTCGGGACTTCCGCAAGAGATATCAACAGACATCAGTATTAAGTTTCATGAAAATATCTACTTTAAAAGGTGGTTTTTAAGCTGTTCCAAAATGTGTGCGTTTTTAATGTTTCTGAGTTTATGTAAGTTTGCAGATTACTCCAACTACTCTTCTGGGATTTTACAGATGCTGGTGTGCTCTCTGGGGATAATGGATGGATGATTTGGGCTTTAGTCCTGTATTTATGCACTTGGTAGGCTAATTAGGACAGGGGGAGGACATGGCAATGAGGCAAAGGATGATTGAAACTGCCATCCAACATAGGCCCAGGTGGCCTGGCAAAAGCGGGATTCAAACCCTGGACCCAGCAATTGGCAGCCCAGCACTCTACCACTAGACCAACCCTCCCCTCTCTCTGAGGATAATATTAACTTCGTACATTAATACATTTTAAAATTCTACAGAAATTCAAAAGGACAAACACGTGCTTGGATCACAATCAAAAGCAATTTGAGCCATTATTCATTATATAACTTATAAATGATGACTCTTGCATTATCTTACAGCATCTCATTGTGTCTGCTACGAATGCAGATATTCTGGAAAGACAATTCTAGTTACAAAAATATGTATTGTTGGGCATCGTAGTGCTTTGTTTCATTGGAAATATGGAATGACACGCCTTTATCTATATAGACAAAAAGCCTGACATTTTGTATTGATGCTGAATTCAATAGCCTTTGGTAATCATTGGCCAAGCTTGAAAAGATCTCGCTATATTGTGGCAAATTTATGAGAAGTCAATAATTCAAATTACAAGGATAAACGTAAGTAACACTCAGTGCTTTGCCACGAATTTGTTCACAAAACATGATATTCTGCCATAAAAAGTGTGTCCAAACCTGAGCCCCATGTTTTTAGTCCCAATGAACCCAAATATGACTGTAAGACCAATTATTGTAATTTACTCGTCACTGCCATGGTGTGTGTGTGTGCACCCATCAGGAGATTAGGCCTAATTCATATTTTCCGCTCATGATGTATGAACTTTGACAGGCATTGATAAACCCTGATTGATCATGGTTTGTCCAGAGAATTTAGAAGAGCAGTAGGAAAACAAACTGTTCCTCGCTAAATCTCTGCATCCTGTCCTAAAATCTGCTGATCAAATCATAGAAACTTCTGGATGGGATTTCACAAGATTTGATGATTTCATCATTAAACAGATCTTCTCAGTAAACAAGAAAATCACCTGTCCCAATGTGCCTCAGTTCCTCCTTCATCTCACCAAACACTGAATGTAGTGAAAGAAAATGGGGAACAACAGTGGCGGATACAGGGGGGGGGGTACGGGCCCTCCCCCTAGACCACTGTGAAAAATAATGGCATTTGGAAGAAAATACTCCGCGACGCGGGCCCGCGAATGCTGAAAGGTGCATGGCCCCCCCCCCAAGATGACCCTGTCTGGATCCGCCACTGACCAATAGAGTACTTTCTAAATTTCTTGTTTTACCATATGCTCAAAAGTGTGTTGGCAAGTCCCATTGTAGCAAATCAATAGACTTTCAGCTGCTAGTTGCATCGGTGACCTCATTGATGAATGGTGTGCAGTACTGTGCACTGACTTACTTGACTGAGTTGTGTTGTGCTGGTGTACCCCGGATCAACCGGGGCAGGTCAACCACCGTCTTAGATGAGAAGATAGGGAGTATACCCTATTGATAATGCAGGGATACCCAGGGTCTTTCTATTGCCCCAGCATAGAATACTGGATACAACCCACCTCCATTTAATGTCCCATGGGCTCGGACTTAAGTGAGTTCCTGGGGTGAGATTTAAACCCACGCCCTCAAAGCCAGTGGACAGGCACTCTTGACCATTTAGGCCAAGGGGGAAGTAAAATTACTTTTCCTGATGGCATGGAAAGTGTATATGATATGACTTCACAAATTGCTTATTAGTCATGCAGAATAACATTGCAGGTGACACCCTATGAGTCCGAGGGCCCGCCAAATCGCGGGCCCGCGAGTCCGAGGGCCCGCGAGTCCGAAGGCCCGCGAGTCCGAGGGTCCCCCACTCCGAGGTGCCCTCAGGGCACCTCCGAGGTGCCCTCAGGGCACCTTGAGTCTGAGGTGCCCTCAGGACATACATTACAATCGTGTCCAGAGGCCCGAGAGTCCGAGGGCCCGCCAGTCCGAGATGCCCTGAGGACAAATTTATGGGTGATGCATGCCCTCGGGGGATTTTGATATCTATCTATCTATCTATCTATCTATCTATCTATCTATCTATCTATCTATCTATCTATCTATCTATCTATCTATCTTTTTCTCTAGTGAAATGAAGAACTGGGTATGAAAAGCTACACTCATAAATATAAATTATCTTGATTGCTTTAGTCCAATATTGAAAAATCCAAATTTGCTAATGATCACATCAATGAAAATCAACAAGTCACCTTCAACGCAAATTCCTGTAAAAGTGTTATACTGCACCTCTAAACAATAAATAATTCTAGTTTTTTCAGAATTTTCAATTTTTTAATAAAATGGCTCATAAAATGTTTGATTAGTTTCATGTAACATGTCAGTCATAAGTCAAGAACATGATACAAATGATCTATCTAAAGAAAAGGGTGAAGTACAAGGTTTTCTTGGAATGAATTTAGCGGAACAACTTACCCCGTCACGCGGCACAACTTACCCCGGCAACGGGGCACGTTGTGCCACCTGACCTGCCTTTTTCAAAAGGTCGGACTGCCCTGAAACTTTGTTCGATTCTTGCCGACATATCATATTTTGATGTCTGATTTTCAGATTGCATGATCAAGCTTTGGTTTTTCGGAGCATCAGCCTGACGCAAAAAATGGCACAACTTACCCCAGTCTCCCCATCTATCAACAATGTACCGTCCATCTGACTTTGCTATTAAAGAATGTGGTCTGGACTATCTAGTAGACACGGGGGGGGGGGGTCTTTTAGGAGGCCCCATTTAAGCATGTAACTCCCAAACGGAGCCTCCATTTGGGACTTCAGGGAGTTATGGGAGTTACGGGAGTTAGCAGGAGGTAGCGGGAGTTAACGGGAGTAACTGGGAGTTAGTGGGAGTTAGCAGGAGTTAGTGGGAAGTACGGGAGTTAGCGGGAGTTAGTGGGAGTTACGGGAGTTAGCGGGAGTTAGCAGGAGTTAGCGAGAGGTAGTGGGAGTTACGGGACTTAGCAGGAGTTAGCAGGAGTTAGCAGGAGTTAGCAGGAGTTATAGAAGTTAGTGGGAGTTACGGGAGTTAGTGGGAGTTAGTGGGAGTTACGGGAGTTAGCGGGAGTTAGCAGGAGCTACGGGAGTTGTAGTGGGAGTTACAAGAGTTAGGCGGAGTTAGTGGGAGTTATGGGAGTTAGCAGCAGTTAGCAGGGGTTAGCGGGAGTTATGGGAGTTAGTGGGAGTTATGAGAGTCAGCAGGAGTTGGCGGGAGTTAGTGGGAGTTGCGGGAGTTAGTGGGAGTTATCGGGAGTTAGTGGGAGTTATCGGGAGTTAGCAGGAGTTACGGGAGTTAGTGGGAGTTACGGGAGTTAGCAGGAGTTAGCGGGAGTTAGTGGGAGTTAGTGGGAGTTGGCAGGAGTTATGGGAGTTAGTGGGAGTTGCAGGAGTTAGTGGGAGTTACGGGAGTTAGCGGGAGTTAGCAGGAGTTAGCGGGAGTTAGTGGGAGCTACGGGAGTTAGCAGGAGTTAGCGGGAGTTACGGGAGTTAGCAGGAGTTAGTGGGACATAGCGGGAGTTACAGGCTTAAATGGGGTCTTTTAGGGATCGGATAATGTAGCTGCTTTGATGAGGAGTAGTCAAGATAACTTGCATGATCAAGAAATTTTGGATACTGCAATGCTGAAAGATACATATGAAATATTGTAGGCCTACAATGTATTAAGATGAGCAGAAAGCATGGAACTAAAAATTAAGGAAAGTGTGTTGACGACGTGGGAATATGAATTGGGAATTGCCAAAGTATCATAAATTTCCATGGTGGAAGGGCAAATATGGGGGGAAGGGGGGAGGGCAAGAATGGCTATGGGGGGGGGGAGGCAGTTACGCACCCCCTGGCTATACCACTGCTCATTCGGTAGCTTGAGAGATGGCTATTGAGGCATCTACAAATTCAGCAGAACTGCATGCAGAATTCCCAACAGAAGTACGGAATTGCAGCAAGAAACAGCACTTGAGAATGCAGAATCTATGCAAATCTGAACTGTATAATTCACGTAGAAGTACTTGATTGCAGAACGAATAGATATTCCTCACCAAGTTAGAACTATATATTCCTCCGTAAAGCTACCTTTATTGAGTCAATTAGCTTCTGATGACAATTAGCACATGGGCAGCAGGAAGGGATAGATTTTACCTTTTATTCTATCTATCTATCTTTCTATCTATCTATCTATCTATCTATCTATCTATCTATCTATCTATCTATCTATCTGTATATCTATCTATCTATCTATCTATCTATCTATCTATCTATCTATCTATCTATCTATCTATCTATCTATCTATCTATAAAGTGTAAGACTTAGCGGTGTAAACCCAAATATTAACCCACTTTAAGTCATTATGCCAAATGCTGTCTGTGCAACTTTCCAGTTTCCATATCATTAATTTAATGTAAAGATGTTGGATCCTTTGCACTGGATGACCCCAGTGAGCTTGATTTCCAGTTAAGTATAGATTATGTAATCCTGCGTGGTTGTTACATAACCACTGACCCACCCTCCCTTTGAAGTCCAGTGAGGAATGTGATGAGTCAGCAGTTTATTGTTTACAAAATACAAAAGTAGACAAAACTGGTAAATTCTAACAACCGAAGTAATAATTGAAGAAATCTAACTATATATCCATGGGCATAGGAGGCGGGGGCCTAAACATTGGAAAATCAATATTTTAGGAAGTTTTGGGCAGAAACATCTGTGAATTAAACATTTTCGGGGGTAATCTGCATGGGCAATCATTTTTGGGCAGACCCCCTAAAAGTGATTGATCTCTATGCCTGTGTAGGGCTAATGTATCTATCTATCTATCCAGATATATATCTTATGCTGATCAATTAAAAGATCCCTCACACACGGGGTAAATGTGTAAAATGTTGAAGAATCCTACACTCTTTTCAATCTCACCAATCAACTCTCGTGAGCACTGTGCTTAGATGGCTGCATCTATCTATCTATCTATCTATCTATCTATCTATCTATCTTTGTGTTGCAAGATTCCGGGTCTTGGTTTTGCCGCCCCCTCTGGCCAGGTCACATTGACTTATGTGGGACAGCAGTTCCAGTTTAATCTTTAACTGGGGGAATTGGATTTGGGACATTGCCTAACATGAGGGGCCAGGGAGGCAAAGGAAGTTGATGGTCTCAGGATGATACTGTACTTCGGTCAGACCTACTGAGCAATTCTGCAGGAGTTCCGCAGCTCTGAAATTTACTGCAGGTACATACACATAGCCAGTGGTTGAGTATAGGAATATTGCATTTATATTCTCCATTCATGATCTATTGGCAAATCAGAATTAAGTAGCACTGTCCAATATAAAGCTATATTGGGCAGCAAAAGCTATATTGGACCATTGGATTACATAATCACCAATTAAAAAGTTATATTGGATGATTGGGTTGTATAATCACCAATTAAACAAATCAAAACATCAGTAAATGCATATTTGAGCCCATTCCTGCTTGTGTTGATTGTTATGATTAGGTTACATAGCCTTAATATCAACAATACTTAAAGTGTCTTAAGGGCAATTCAGAAGATTTCTGAAGATCTCAAAAGTGCATGGGGCTGGCTATATTCTAGATTTAACAATATAAAGTGGAGAATATAACAAATGGTGGATGGAGAGTCGTCCAATATAGAGAATATTGGACTCAGAAAAGCTATATTGGACTCGGCCAGCGCCTCAACCAATATAGCTGTTTCTTCGTCCAATATTCTCTATATTGGACTCCTCACCATCCACTATTTGTATAATATTTTTTGTAATTTTTTCAAAACGTATAAAAGGTCTATCAATGAGACCATCAAATGGCACAACTAGACCATTTAGGCCACATCTGTACTGAATTTCATCCTTGCACAAGCAATAGTGACTGAGCCTTGGCCCGGAAACAAACAAAAATAATTTGTAAGTTTTTTTAAATTATTTCAAAAAGTATGGAATATCTATCCATGAGACCATCAAAAGGCACAACTAGACCATACAGGCTATATGTGTACCAAATTTCATCCATGTACATTGAATAGGGGTCGAGTACTGGCCCGGAAACGATCTATCCGCCCGCCGCCCGCCCGCCCGGCGGACGGACAACATTTTGCCCTGGTAAAAACAGAACTGACACCGCAGGTGACATAGGTGCCATTTGATAACTGTAGGCGCCATAAGCACCAACTCAGAACTCCTCGAATACTTCATCATACTATACACTGAGTAATACAAGTAAAGCATGATGTCCTCGGTAATTTCGGAGTCAGTGCATATGGCTCCTACAGTAACAGGACATTCCTCATTCCTCAAGGTACTCAGTGGTTCCACGGGGCACACTTTTATTCCTCAAGGCACTTTGGTATTCCTTAGGGCACTTCTTTATGCCTCGGGCACTTTTGTATTCCTTAGGGCACTTTTTTTATTCCTTAGGGCACATTTATATTCCTCAGGGCACATTTATGTTCCTTAGGGCTTTTTTCTTTCCTCTGAGAACTCACATTCTCCTGTCTACAAGTGGGCTGTGTTTCGTTGCCACTGCTTTATCCAGCCTTGGCAGAAAATATGCTATCATTTTTTGCCACCCGGTGGCAAGTGTGTAATTCTGCGAGCTCCTGCGACGCGCGGTCCGCATAAACCCATTGTGGAGAACCCACAAAATTGTATCTGGAAAACACCAGGGCTGTTTCTGAGTATGCTGATTGCCTTGTCTACTTCCTTAGAGAATGTGATTGGCAAATCTTACTCTAGTTTACCTCAATCTAGAATAGAAACCTTGTGAATGTGCCATGAAATTGGAACTATTTCTTAGGAACTCAATGCTGAGCATACAAAACTAACTTTTATGCCAGGTGGCAGCAGCATGCAGTTCTCATTTTCACTAGACTGTATTCTCATATTACAGCGAAACACTTTGATATAGAATTAAAGTGGACTGTGGCACTGTGAAAATGGCACTTCGTGTGTCATCATTCTGATGATTTGTCATGATTAAACCCAATACTTTCAATGTTAATTTGATTGAAGGAGACTTATCCCACTTGTTGGTGACAGCCAAACGAAAGGATTATGCATCTGATTTTCACTCTAAAATTTGTTATGAGAATTCAAATGGCTTACTCTTGATCATGACTAATCAAACAACCTCTATGTTTCCCATGTTGAAAGTAGAGAAGATGACACTTCATTGGCTTCACAGTGCCACAGTCCACTTTAATTCTATATCAAAGTGTTTCGCTGTAAAATCTCGAGGAAAGACAAAAGAAATGAGAGATTAAGAGAACAAAAGAAACACGTCCCATGTCACTTCTTTGTCCAGGACAGATACTACAAATGTGATAGGCAGGGTCGGATTAAGAGCCTGGGAGGCCCTGGGCAGAATGAGGCACCGAGGCCCCCATGGATCTTACAAGTTTTGTAAAGCTAAAATTTAAGTTTGAAATTGATGAAAACTTGTAACACATTGAAAAACATTACAATGATGTACGAATGATAGTACTGATGTTTTGTTAAAGAAGTATGCTGTACCACTATTCTGAGATCCTCAGCATTGACGCTTGATAATCATGAAATGGTTTTGCACACTATCCTTAAACCATTATTGCTGGTGATCGTAATTAGTACTCAAATAAAATAACCGCCTTCACAGTTAATTTTAGAGAATACATGTATATTAAATTCATTTATTTGGGTAGATATATATGGTATAGCTTACACAAGCAGATTTGAAAGATGATACAATGTACTGAAACCTTTGAGTTTGACAATCAAGGCAAGAAAAACAAATTCAATTGGCTAAGATTAAGTTAAGGGGTCGAAGTATTAATGTTCAGGTGACTTCATAATTGTAGACACTGAGAGTGAATCTGAAATTCTACTAGGATATGTCATTCTGTAGGGAAAAATAATGTCATGAGTTTTTTAATGGCACTTTTCCCAATAGAATACATGTCCTAGAAAAAGGCCTCATGACAGGATATACACCCACCCTAACTAGGGGGAACCGCGGGGAAAGGAGGAGGTTAGGCGGGGAAAGTGGGGGCAAGTGGGGGGAAGAGGGGTTCAAGATGGGGGTAAGTTGGGGTAACTGGGGGTTAGTGGGAGGCAACTTGGGGGAAGTGGGGGAAAGCAGGGGCTAGTGGGGGAAGTTGGGGGTAAGCGGGGGTAAGTGGGGGTAAGGGGGGGTAAGCAGGGGCAAGTGGGGGAAGTGGGGTGTAAGTGGGGGGAAGTGGGGAGAAGAGGGGCGAAGCAGGGGGCAAAACGGGTGCAAAATGGGGGTAGCTGATATTACAGGAATAACAAAAGGGAGCGGGGGGTGTATCCTGCCATGAGGCCTTAGAAAAACGAATTCACATTCAGTCTCCACAATTATGAAATCATCTGTAATGCTCTGGGCTGTGAAAACTCTTCTTTTTTTTTCAGAGCAATTTTAGTTGAGTTTCATTGTCTCCTGATATGCCTAAAACGATTTATCATTGGATGATGGAAATCAGTCTAGCTGTGGGTGAAAAGATGTATAACTTTATAAATGCGGCAGATCCTGGCTCATGGCCAAAGTGATATCTGTCGCTGTTTTACAAGAATCATTTTCAAATTGATAGTTTATATCTGTAATGCGCTGGAGGTGTACTGTAACAATTGAATGGCTTCATTTCAGCTCAATTTTGATTTCAACTATCTGTCAGAAAATTTCTAGGAATGTGCCAAGCATGCTGCAGCATAGATGATATGTGTGCCCCATCCAGGTTATGAGATATCTTTTGCTAACAATGCTGCTGATATGAGGAGATGTCATCATTATTTCACGATCAGAGAATTGTGGATGCTTGATTTGTTAGGGTCCGCTCTGTCTCCAAGGTTTCCAAGAGTAATTTTATTGCAAAATTGTAATGTGCTGAACATTTTTTTTTTTTTCAAACATCACAGAATCACAGAACTTTTTTTGATAATTTGTGAGTTTAGTTGGGAGAAAGAGCCAAAAAAGAAACATACCGTCAGCTGCCCCTAGGCAATTAGGCCGGGGCTTCAATAACTTGCAACTTCTCAGCTCAACCTTGACAGGGCCTCTGTTTTTTCATTGTCCACCGACCCTCTTTTTTCAAATTTTTATGAGGCGCCCTTGCTGTGTGAGGCCCTGGGCACAGTGCCCACTGTGCCCTATGGATTATCCCAGTGGCGGATACCGGGGGGGGGGCCTAGGGGGCCCGGGCCCCCCTAGACCACCAAGATTAATAGTAGCATTTTGAAGAAAAATCGCGATAACACGGGCCCGCGAATGCCGAAACACGTCCGGGCCCCCCCTAGACTACCGTGTCTGGATCCGCCACTGTATCCAGCCCTGTTTGGGGCACACCTGTGTTCCTAAGGACGCTCTTGTTTTCCTCAGAGTAATCTTGCATTCCTTAGGGCATCCTTGTGTTCCTTAAGGAACTTTTGTATTCCTCAGAGCACCTTTTCGTTCCTCGGGCACTTTTCTGTTCCCCTCAGGACACTCTTTTATTCATAAGGGCACTTTTTTCCCCTCAGCATTCTTGATTTCCTAGTGCATGTCACTCTTTGTTGTGTTGCTCAGGGTACCTTTTTCCCTTGTATTCCTTGGGGCACTTTTTTTTCGGGGCACTCTTTTGTTCCTCAGGGCACTTGTTTTTTCCTCGGGGCACTTCGTTTTTCCTCGGGGCACTTTTGTAATCATAAGAGGAGCTGCACTTCTACTTCTTCTACTTCTTCTACTTCTTCTACTTCTTTGTTTTACTGTATAGACCGCTGTTGCAGTGTAACACCCAGGGTGCGGTTACTTAGCAGGAAGAGCTCCCCCAGTTTTGTTATCAAGGGAATTCAGCTCCCCCAAAAAACCGCTCCCCCCACCATTTCCATCACTGCTCTTGGGAATAGAAGTTGGGACTATTTTCTTGAGTGTACAGTGAAACCCCTCAGTGGATAGTTAAATATTTGAATAATAATAAATACTCCACTAAGACAGTTTTCTATTGTCTTTTGTCATTGTATAACCAACAGATTTGTAAAGCCCTCAATAAATAACCACCTAAAATGTTAGTTATACACCTCAAACTCATTGGATAACTTAGATTATCGATATATTAAATTAAACATTCCATGCTGATACACCAGTTCCATCAGCTAATTCAGCTTTGTACATGTAGGACCTTTTCGATGATGGATAAAATGGGCCGCATTTCAGGAAAAATGATTGATTTGTGAAATCTATATATTCTGTCAAGACAATTACACCAATTTACATTTCATTTTTGAGGATTTAGTTATTCTGTCAAAGTCTGATGGTGGCCCTTGTTTTGGAACTTTTCGTCAAAGTCTGTCAGTTTTGAATAGAAGGGACAGGACTGATACAGCCTAGTTCCCCAAGGAACGTTTTCGTTTCTCATGACATTCTTGTTTTCCTTGTGTCTCTCTTTGTTCCTCAGACACCATTTTGTTCCTCAAGGCAATCTTGTGTTCCTCGGGGTACTTTCTTTCCCCTTGGGTCACACTTGTGTTCCTCTTAGAAATTTCATGTTACTCAGGATACTTTTTTGTGTTCCTTAGGGCACTTTTTTCCTCACGGCACTTCTGTGTTCCTTAGGGCAATTCTTTAGCCCTGGTGGCACTCTTATATTCCTTGGGGCACTCTAATGTTCCTTGGGGCACCTCCTTATTCCGCAGGGCACTATTGTGTTCTTTAGGGCATGTTTTAATTTCTCTAGGCACTCTTACATGTATTCTCCAGGGCTCTTATGTGTTCCCTAATAGCCCTTTCACACTGACGTAATAGCACACAAGCATCAGCAGATTTGTGCAGTTTTAAATCCGCAACTCAGTGCGCAAATGACCTAGAATTGAGCTGCTGGTGACTGGTATGTGTTTACTGGGCCACGTTCTGGGTTGCGTACAGGCTCGTACGATTTCGTTTAGAACTCGTTCGTACAGATTTCGTTTAATGTCGTGTCATTGTGCACATTTCGTGCTCTTAATACAGAGATATCATGTGCTTATGTAAAACCTTGTGTAAAACTGTAAATGATCCGCCAGCATCCGCAGTAAAAAATTAAACATGTTTAATTTTTCCAAAAACTTTTGCGTATTGCTGCTGATCCTTGCTGATTGATTATGTATAATCTCCTAGGCCTTCTTGCAGGCTGGCGGAGTTCAAAGTGACCCATACGAGGCTGTACGGGGCCCAGTGTGAAAGGGCTATAAGGCCCTCTTTCATTCCTCTTGTGTTCCTACGGGGCAGCTTTTTGTTCCTTATTGCATTATTGATTTCCTTTGTGTCATTCTTTGTTCATCAGGGCATCTTTTGGTTCCTCAGGGCACTTTTTTTCCTCAGGGCACCTTTGTTTTCCTCAGGGCTCCTTGGTTTTCTTCAGGGCACTGTTTGGTTCCGCAGGGCACCTTTTGGGTTCCTCAGGGCATCTTTTGGTTCCATGGGGAACCTTTTGGTTCCTTGGATTATCTTCTGGTTCCTCAGGGCTGACAGGGCACCTTTTGGTTCCTCGGGGCGCCTTTTGTTTCCTCAGGGCACCTTTGCTTCCTCGTGGCACCTTTTGTTTCCTCAGGGCACCTTTTGTGCTCCTAAGGGCACTTTTGGTTCCTCAGGGCACCTTTCTTCCTCAGGGTACCTTTTGGTTCCTCAGGGCACCTTTTGGGTTCCTCAGGGCACCTATTGGTTCCTCGGGTCATCTTCTGGTTCCTCAGGGCTGACAGGGCACCTTTTGGTCCTCGGGGCACTTTTTGGTTCCTCGGATTACCTTTTGGTTCCTCGGATTACCTTTTGGTTCCTCGGAGCACCTTTTGGTTCCTCGGGGCACCTTTTGGTTCCTTAGTGCACCTTTTGGTTCCTCAGGGCACCTTTGCTTCATCAAGGCACCTTTTGGTTCCTCGTGGCACCTTTTGTGCTCCTAAGGACACCTTTGTGCTCCTAGGGGTACTTTTGTGCTCCTATAAGCGTTTTTTTTTTGGTTCCTCAGGACACTTGTGATCTTTAGGGCACACTTCACGAAAAGCTGCAAAATGACTTACCACAAGAACTTTACATCAGCACAAGACTGATATGGCCAGACATAACTGGTTTGTCG
The DNA here is from genome assembly GCA_026936325.1 of Platynereis dumerilii. NCBI lineage: Eukaryota > Metazoa > Annelida > Polychaeta > Phyllodocida > Nereididae > Platynereis > Platynereis dumerilii. The sequence continues at coordinate 8,940,381 of JAPTHN010000001.1, read as the reverse complement.
CTTCTCCATTTTTTCAGGGTGCTTTTTTTTAGGATAGCTAGCAGGAAAAAAAATGGTGAAATCTAAATCCTTTATTGTGTCAATTCATTAAATAAGACAACATCTAAAGGGGGGTGGCTGTGTTGATACACATGTCAGATTGCTCTCACATTATGTGGTTTTATCCACATTTCAGTTTCTTGAATCATGATCAATTTTGGATATATGATTTATGAATATTGTTTCCTATTATGTATGTGAAAATTATGTGGATTTAGACGGAACCTGGACTTAAAATTACGATTTTATGTTATTTCCATGCATTTTCATGTATTTTCGTTCATTTCTGAAGTTTTCATGCTTCAGTAACTCTCATTTCCATGGAGCTTCTATTGTCTGCAGTACAATGGCCTTTGTTCTAGGTGTGATTGCTGCTTTTCTTTGCATTGTGTGACTTGGGAGAATACATTTTTACTGGATTGTCAATTCAATGTTATTTCTACTTCAAAAGTGAACTTTCTGTACACAGTTGCAATTAGAGGGATTTTTTTATCTTTGTTTATTCGTGATTTCACCATGGGAGATACAGGGACTACACAAACTCCACAGACTTCTGATGGGAAAAAGAGACCACGGTCAGATATTGAACCAACAGGTGAGTCACCTGAAGCAAAGAAACAATTCGCAACTTTTAAAAGTCGTTTTAAGGTTCCAGCTGATGATGCTCCACAAGTTGATTGGTTCAAGGCCCTCTTTACTGCTATGGAAACAATGTACACTCAATATGACGAACTGAAGGACAGTTTAGATTTCCACATCCATGAGGTAGACACTTGCAGAAAAGAGATTGATGTTGCTAAAAAAGACATTGACAATTTGAAAATGCAAGTTGATAGTCTAGAAAGTGAAAATAAGATGCTCAAAACACAATGCAATGTAATGGTTGAGAGTCAAATCAAAAGTGATCTACGATCAAGGGAGTACAACCTGATTTTTGAAGGAATTCCTGAAACATTTGGTGAAGACAGCAACCTATTGCATAGGAAAATTGCACAGGTCTTAAACCACATGGTAGTCTTTAACAATTGCGGTTTTCAGGTTCCTATGAGGAAATTACAAAGAGTTGGTCCTTTTGTGAAAGGACAAAATCGCCCAATTGTAGTTCACTTTCATTCATATAGTGACATTGAACTCTTGCAGCGTAATAGGATGCAATTACCTGAGGGTGTTTTTGTCAGGGAAGACTTCCCTCCAGAGGTGGAAATGAGGAGGAGAATACTACGTCCTATCTTCAACAAAGCACGAAAGTTACCACAATACAGAACAAAGTGTCGATTGATTTTTGACAAACTTTTACTAGATGGTAAAAGCTTTACTGTTGGACCAGTAAACAATCTAGATCAGCTTCCTGTTGAGTTGCAGCCAAGAGCATCTGCGGAAAAGCAAAATGAGGAAATAATCGTCTTTTTTACCCAGGGATCCCCATTTAGCAACTTTCACCATGCCCCATTCGTCAAAGACAGTGAACACTTCTTCTGTAATGAGCAGTTCATACAGGCCAGAAAGGCGCAACTTTTCAAAGATGACCTTACTCACTTTAAGATCATGCAAAGTACAAACCCATATGATATAAAGAAGTTAGGGAGTGAGGTTAAGAACTTTGTGAAACCACAATGGGAGCAAAGAGCTCGCCAAATTGCACGTGACTGTTGTTACGAGAAATTTTCACAAAACCCTCATGCCCTGAAGGCTTTAATAGAAACTGGAGACAAAACCATCGGAGAAGCATCAAGAGATGCATTTTGGGGAATCGGGAAGTCGCTGTCCGATAGTACTGTTTTGGAAACAAGATGGGAAGGCAGAAATTTGCTTGGAGAAGTTCTCATGGAAACTAGAGAACAGTTGAAAAATTTGACAATTTGATGTTGTGCTTAATGAGTGACATAATGTGTCTATTGATATTCACATTCCATACTAATTTACTTTTTCTCTTTACTTATTTTCATGATATATTATTTGCGTGGTGCTCACTTTGTGAGTGGCTTCTACATCGTGAAATGTTTAATACACTAGTCAATGGATTCTATTGAGAAAGACCTCACTGATCTAATTGACTTTGAGGACGGTTTTCTTACCAATTGTCGTTATATTGATATTTGTGATGATAGCTTAAAGCTTCCTGTGTCTCAAAACTCACTCAAAATTGCTCATTTAAACATTCACAGTATCCTTAGCAAAATGGATGATCTGATAGATTTACTAGAAATTCTGAAAGAAAAGAATTTACTTCCTGATGTGCTATTGTTGTGCGAAACATTTTTAAATGATAAGAATTATAAGCACGTGAAGTTGCCCAATTATAATATTGTTTCACAACATAGGAAGAATAAGTCGCAAGGGGGAGTAGCAATTTTGATAAGAGCCCATTTAAGATATCAAGAAAGGGAGGACTTAAATGTTTTTGATGAAGGGAAATTCGAGTCAATTTTTATTGAGGTACCTGGAAAAAATAAGGCTAATTATGTTATTGGTGAAGTGTACAGAGTGCCTGGGACTGATGAAAATGAATTTTTGGAAAAATATTCAGAAATAATTGCCAAAATAAAGCAAGAAAGGAAAAGGATTATTGTGGGTACTGATCAGAATTTAGATTTTTTGAAGATTAATTTGCATACCAACACAAAGAAATTGTTTGAATTGAATTTGCAAAATCAACTGATACCTACTATAACCAAACCAACCCGTATTACACATAGAACTGCCACCTTGATTGATAATATCTATGTTGATGCTGAAATGTGTACATTTGTACAGTCATATATTATAACAACAGATATTTCAGACCATTTCATGTGCTTAACTGAAATTCATTATTGTTCAACCAAAAAAACTTGTGGCACCAGCTTCAAATTCCGAAAAATAAATGATAGCTCACTTCGAAATATTAAGGGTGTCCTGTATAATGTAGACTGGAGATTTCTAGAAAATATGTCAGTAAATGAAGCAAGTTTAGCTATGAATAATGAAATTACAAAAGCTTTAGATTTTTATGCCCCAATTAAAACAGTGAGTGGCAGAAAATATTACAAACATAGAGATCCTTGGTTTAGTGCAGGTTTGAAAACTTCCTCTGCTAGGTGCTTAAAAATGTACAAAGATGTCTATCTCCTTCCCCATGACAGTACAGAATTTACAAGGTATAAGGAATATAGGAAAGTATACAACAAACTACGTAGGCAAGCGAAGAATAACTTTTATAATGATTTGATAGCAAGTAATCGATCAAACTCCAAGAAGTTATGGAATATACTTCATAGGATAACTGGAAAGTTGAATAACAAACAGAACATTAGTGATGAAATAATAATAGATGGTGTAAAGGAAACTGATCAATTCAAAATAAGTAATGAGTTTGGAAAATACTACAGTGAGATCGGGAAGAAAATAGCTGAACAGATAGATGGGAAACCAAATACACCAAGAGGTAGAGACTTGGAGAACAATGGGTCCTCTAGAAATAACGAAAGTTGCTTTTTTTATCCAACAACGGAATGGGAAATAGAAAAAATCATATTAAAACTGAAGTCCAAAAGCAGTAAGGGCTATGATGGAATTTCTAACACTGTGCTTAAAACTATATATACAAGTATATTACCAGCACTAAATATTATATTTAATAAATCTTTGTCAAACGGGGAATTTCCTGATGATATGAAGTTAGCCATTGTGAAACCGTTATATAAAGCAAAGAACAGATCAGAGATCAGCAATTATAGACCAATTTCATTGCTACCAGTTATTTCCAAAGTTCTTGAAAAATTGGTCCACATCCGCCTTGTAAAATTTTTTGAAAGGCATAAGGTATTGTATGAAGGCCAGTATGGCTTTAGGCAGAATAGAAATACTTCTGACGCAATTTTAGACTTAACTGGTAATATATTAGATGGTTTTGATAAAGGCATGTATACCTTGGGACTGTTTTTAGACATGACTAAGGCATTTGACTGTATAAAGCACGAAACACTTTTCCAAAAGTTAGAGATGTATGGGGTAAGAGGCGTGGCCTTAGAATGGATTAAGAGTTACCTGGGAAATAGATCTCTAAAAGTAGCTGTGAATAATGTGCTGTCTAATGACTTTACTGTGTCATTTGGGACCCCACAAGGCTCAGTGCTCGGCCCATTGCTTTACATTATAGTTGCCAATGATATGCCTAAATGTTTGAAATTCACTAGTAGCATTATGTTTGCTGATGACACAACTATATATCTATCTGGTAAAAATCTGAAATTTCTCTACCGGAAAATGAATGATGATTTAAACAGATTGGCGCTGTGGTTTGACAAAAATTCCCTATCTTTAAATGTGGACAAGTCATATTATGTATTATTCAAAACCAAGAAAAAACTTGCAAACTATCAAGGTAACATTGAAATAGGAGGGTCTAAAGTAAAGAAAACCGCCAGTGTCAAGTTTCTTGGTGTGCACCTAGATCAACATTTAGAGTGGAGTAACCATTGCCAATACTTGTTATCTAAACTTGCCATTGGTACCTACAGTTTAAACATGACAAAGAATATATTGCCATATTTTTCCAAAAAGCTTATCTACATGACAAATATAGAAAGTCATCTCTTATACGGGATATCTGCCTGGGGTCCGATGTTAACGGGAAGCAACTTAAAGAAATTAATAGTGAAACAAAACATTGCAATTAGGGCAATATCAAATATCAAGCGTCGAGTGAGAATTTTGCCGTATTATAAAAGAGCAGGAGTCTTAAAACTCGAAGATTTGATTGAGAATTCATTACTAAAATTGTCGTATAGATATATAAATGATACATTACCACAAAGAATAGCAAATATTTTTGAGTTCAGCAATCACAACCATAATACTAGAAATAACAACAATCCTAGAACACCCCATCATAGCCTAGAAATATACAATAAGAGTTACTTAGCTAGAGCACCACACTTGTGGCAAAATGTACCACAACAAATTAAGGATCAGAAAAATATTAAATCATTCAGTAAATGTGTAGCACATTTGAAATTGGAAAGTTACTAACTATTATTCATAAATATAGGTAGTGGTCGTTTCAGACCCTACTCTCTGAAATGTATTATTATTTTTATTTATAATATGGGGAGTGGTCGGTCCAGACCCCCCCACTACTCATAGAGTGTTTGTATTATAATATCGGTATATTGGGGAGTGGTCGGTCCAGACCCCCCCACCCACTGCTGATAGAGTATTTTCGTTTTATAATATTGGTATATATCCGGGGAGTGGTCGGTCCAGACCCCCCCATCCACTACTGAAAGAGTATTTTTGTATTGTAATATATGTAAACTGAATGGTACTTAAAAGTTGATGAGGCACATGCATTGATGGTCTGGCTATCCCAACTCTGCCGTTCAACTTTGAACCAGACGAGGGGTAGCCCTGACTAAATTTGCTTGATGTCTTTATTTCTTACCTGTGTGAATGTATCTTGATTAAATCTGTCATTTATATATGTGTGCAAAATTTCATAATGTTGCCTCAGATAAGTATGTGTATATATTTTTAGCTATTAATATGTTTAATTGAAGAAGCATTGTATAAATTAATTTTTTGGGCATATAGGGGGGAGGGGGTGCACCCACCTTCGGGTCATGGCAGAAATTCTGCTCGGGTGCCCTCCAGCACAACATTGTAAATATTTTACTTTACACTATTGATAAATGAATAACAAATGTATATATATTGTAAGTACATATGTTGTGTAAATAAATTTATCCAATCCAATCCAAACCATGGCCAATCATTGTTTTCTGTTGTATTGGTAGATCAGTATAGCTAAAAATATGATGGAGGACGGAATTTTTATGCTGATCCTACTGCTAAATGAAAACACCAACGGGGTAACACACCTGGCGTGCTCCTTGGAGACCTAGCATTCAGTTCAGAAAAATTTGAAATCTAATCATGTGTTCGTTAACGTAATTTGGATAGACAAATTTTGCTAATGTAACACAATGAAATGGACAGATGCAAAATTGCAGTTACATTAGCATTAAAAAAAAACAGCAACCTCACCCGGTTGTTTATGTTTTGGTGATGTATATGGGAAAATAAGACATGTTTTAAAAAAAAATCGAGAATTTCACATTAGAAATTGGCATAAGTAGTAAGAACACAGAAAAATCGTTTTATGTTTTATCTTTTCCAAGTTTATATTGACCAACACAATTAAAAAATGGTTCCAAAATAATTTTTAATATATATATTTTTTTAATCGCATATCATTACATTTCGCTGATTGGCGTCTGGCAGACTCCACAGAGTGCCAAAGTGCCAAAAACAGCTACCCCATCCAGTTGTTTTAGTTTTTGGTGATGTATATAGGCAAATGAGACATGTTTTTCAAAAAAAAAATCGAGAATTTCACATTAGAAATTGGCATAAGTAGTAAGGACACAGGAAAATCCCCATGTAAAAGTTGCTAATGTAACCTCAGTGTCCTGAGACGGAATCAAGTTACATTAGCAGTCTTTTTTTATGTTTTATCTTTATCTTTTTTGTTTATATTGACCAACACAATTAAAAAATGGTTCCAAAATAATTTTCAATTCTTTTTTTTTAATCGCATATCATCTTACATTTCGCTGATTGGCGTCTGGCAGACTCCACAGAGTGCCAAAGTAAGCACGCTGATGAAAAGTAAGTCTTGTCATCCAAAATTGTCCTAATGAGAGATAAAAAAATATCTTTTTAAGAGCAAAAAGCTACATATTTGGATTATTTTATTGATATTTATTCTTAAGCTCACCGATGTACTTAGTAATAGATTTACTCGCTTCAGGGGGCATTAGATGGATAACAAAAGGGTTCCAGAAAGTTTAAGGTACCCTCTGAGAGGACTTTTCGTGAAATCTGCTTTAGGGCATTTTATGTACTCATTTTCCTCAGTTCGCTTTTTTTTTCATGGGGAACTTTGTGCTCATAAGGGCTCCCATGTGTTCTTTTAGGGTTCTGTTTGTGTTCCTTAAGAAACTTTTTCGATCCTCAGGGCACCCTTGTCTTCCCAAGGGCACATAATTATATGTTCCTCTGGTCATTTTGTTCCTTGTGTAAAGTTTGTTAGGTTACCATCTGCATTCCTCGGGGCAACTTTCCTATTCCTCAGGGCAGCTTGTGTTCCTCGGGGGATCTCTGTGTTCCTTAGAGCACTTTTTTGTTCCGTAGAGCACTATTTTTTTGTTCATTAGAACACCCTTTTTTGTTCCTAAGGTCCTAGTTCAAAAATAATAAATAATAAGCCAAAGTTTGCCATGACCATCAAATTTTTAAAATATATATGTGTATCAAATGACCCCCTGAAATTGTAGAACATATGTCTAAGTTCCAGAAACTATATTTACTATTTTGCTTTTTTTGTGTGTGCAAATAATTGATAAAAGCCGAATATTACTAAAATTTAATTTCTTTAAATTTCCATGGCTTTTAAGAAAAGAAGAAAACTAGGCTAAATGGCAAGTACACTTCTAAGGATATCTAATTCTTTGATGGATGACATAGTATACTCTGAAGTCTCCAGGTTAGTTTTCATCCAAATTTATCAATGTATTATGAGGAAAACTGTATTTTTCAAAATTTTGCAGAAATACTTAAAAAAAACTTGCATTCCTTCACCTCAGATGTACATATTTTCCTCTACATCGTAGGAAATCTTTGTATTTTGTCACCAGAACCACCTGTTGACCTTGATTACTTGATTGCTTCTCAAAACTACACAGATTTTGCAATATTACAAGCCAAACCAGATTAAAAACGGAGCTTGTATAGCTCTGCGGCACTGCAAAGTATTCTAGGCGTTACGCTTGCGACAGATTTGCCTAACCTGCTATTCATTGGAATTTTTCCATGATCCAGAACAGCTCTAGAACAGCTAATTACGAGGGGTGTCCCAAAAATTCTGACCAATTTTTTGGCAGACCTTTCTATTTGAAATGGCTAAATGAAATTTTCACAGAATAAATTTCAGGTATTTGACCATCTATTTTGAAAAAATGAAAACCGTAAAAAAAGCAGGCAAGAAGAATTGAGTAAGATATTTTGTTGTTTGCTGTAAAAACTGATGAACTGCAAGTAGCTTCAAATAGAGGCATGTTTAGTTGTTAATTTGACACGATGACCACGTCATTTGGTCAACAGAGTAGAACAAGCAAAGTTGCAAACCAGGAAGTGAAGAACTGCATGGAAACCTTTTCAAAGTGAGACAGTTAGCCATCTCTACACTAATTGTCTCATGTCATTGAGTTGGTATCTCAGATTACATTTGAAATGACATCTGAATTCCATAGATTCTATATTTTGTCTCTGACAATCATCAGTTTGTTGAAGGATACAATTTTCCCGAAACGCACTGTTAAGTTGAAGAAAAATACTCAATATAAGGAACCACTTATTATTTATTCAGTCACAAGCCTCCTAATCATCAAATTAACCCCATATGTATGGATTCCTTGGCCCATAAAACCACAAAATCCATGTATTGAACATCATGGAAGCCCAAGCCGTTGAAAGCACATATTTAATGAAGTTTGTCCGAAACTATGCCCGCATTCACCTGTCATCATTAACCTTCCTTCCATCAAAATTACTCAAATATGACCATAACTTCATAAAATAGTCAAGCAACAAAAACCTGCTTAGTTCAACCAATCCATTAAAGGAACATGAGAAACATTGAAAAAATCAGATTTTTTGCGAAAACTGGCCGCCATCTTGAATTTTTAGGTCAAAAATGGGTCAAATCACCAAAATACCCCAGAAATGAATTCCTTGATCAAACAAACCCCAAAATTGATGTACTGCACATCACTGTAGCTCAAACCATTGAAGATTTCATTTCCGAAGGTGTCGGTGGCGGCCATTTTGGATTTAGGCCTCTCACGGAGTTAGCCCGCACTTTTGGGAGGGTCGCCCCAGCTCAATTTTTAGATAAACCTTTAGAGATGACAAATCCATCATAAACCCTTACTTCGCTCTCAACGGTCACGGAATTGTGATATATGACCCAATTACTGGGTTCATGTTGGATTGTTGGAAGACTGTTTAAATCATCCTCGGCCTCATTGCCCTGCCCTCCTCCTGTCCTAATTAGCCTACCAAGTGCACACATACAGGACGTAAAGCCCCAATCACCCATCCATCCATCATTCATTTCTGAGAAACTCCATGGTGTTCATCCTCCCATGACAGGGTTCGTTTACACTTACCCTGCCAGCAAGCACTATAAAATGACAAAGTTTTATGAATATGCTAATCTTTTTTCCGGCGTTTTTCTACAAAGAAAATACTTAAAACAATAAACAAGACAACAGTGACAACAGTCAAACATTCATTCAGTTGCTTTCAACAATGTCAAACTGTGAATTATGTCTTTCACACCGGAGATTTGTTAATCTTTTAATTATTACTTCACTGAAACACGACCCATGTGGTCAGGGTAGACTCACGCAGTCTAACCTGAGAGGTGAGGATGATGGTGTTTGTCGATGTATAATGTGAGAACTTCTAGACATGCACCATAAGTCAAGCAACTTGGTGTGTATGCCCAAAGCATCTATAATCACTCACAAATATCCACAAAAGACTGTCATGGATTTTGGCTTAGTCTTTTGACTATGACCAAAGAGCCTATTTGACTATTAGCCTATTTGATATTAGGCTCAATTCTCATTGGCTGTTGGATTTTAGATTGGAATCTCATTGAATTCTCAGTGTGTCCAATGAGAATGCAGCTTAATATCCACTGGCCAATCATGGCTGTGTGGATATTAGGGTTGACTGTCATTGGCTAGGATATTTGGCCAGATTCTCATTGAACAGGATATTAGGTGGCATTCTCAAACTATTAACTACAGTGCCCCCTACTGTGGATATTAGGGTAGATTTTCTTTGGTCAAGATATTAGGGCGTATTCTCATTGGTCAGTGCACTATTATCCAAAGTTGGATATTTGTCAAAATCCACTATAGCATAAAAGAGTTATTGCGAGTGACTTGGGCATGTATCCAAAGTATAAGATCTTTGCCAAAATCCACTATAGTCGGGAGTGAGGGATAATGAGTGATTTAGGCATGCGCCCAAAGGACCTATATTTTGCCCAAAGACCTCGCGGATATTTTGAAGGATACGATGACTTTGGGAAAGTCATGCCAAAAGGAGTCGTAATGCCCAAAGGCCCTATAGTTCGCCCAAAGACCCTATAATCTGCCAAAAGACCCTATATTTTGCCCAAAGGCCTAATATCCATGCCCAATAGGCCTATTGGGCACAATAGTGGATATTGGCAGTAACACTTGGCTGTACACGACGTATGGTAGAAAGCTACTCATGTGCGGCCAGTATCCCATTCAACTTTATGTGCATGAGGAAACTGTGGAACTGTAATTTTATTATTCAATCAATCTCACTGTGCACTAACGAGGGGGGTACCCTCGCCATCAGGGTAGCCATTACAATTCCTGATTCGTGATTTCAAAGTGAAATTGCAAAAAATGTAGGGGGAGTGAGGTCTTCAAACTGGAAAGATAGTTTAAATGGCTTGTGGAATGCGTAATTGCCAAGTGACAGACTCAAACAAGTAAGATGAAGTGAGAAATTAATGAAATTAGAAGTCAGGCGAGGTGAGGGTACCACAAAAAAGGTAAAATGGTCGGGCGAGGGTACCAGCATTTTGGCGAGGGTACCAGCATTTTGGCGAGGGTACCAGCACGTTTTTGGCGAGGGTACTAGCATTTTGGCGAGGGTACCAACACCGAAAATGGCGAGGGTACTGTAAGATTTGGGCGAGGGTCACTTCCGGTTGGCGAGGGTACCCACCAAAAACGAGGTTGGCGAGGGTAATGCAAGATATTGACTGAGCAATCAGAGCAATCTGAGCCAACAGTTGCAGGGAAAAAGCAATGAATCAGCTTATCAATAGATAACATCATGTACTGACACATGATTGCACTTCTGAAGTAATTATACCAATAAGGAACTCCAATCAAGAACACAATTGCAATCAATGAATCAACTAATTCATTTGCTCTTTTTGTGGAAGATCACAGCATGTGCTGACACATGATCACAATTCTGAAGTTAGTAATCAGGGATTCCAATCGAACATGATTGCATGCCCTATCAATATAGGAAAAATATTCAAATTAATTGACTACCTCTCACTCTCAGTTAAGATCAAAATGGCCAAAGTTGCTGAACAACTATCACAGAATCTCTTTTCCTCTGTGTCTTCTGAGCACACAGTATACAATCAAATCCAATCAAGTTGGTCACTGGTGCTTGCATGGTTGCTTCTGTGCCACTGTATGATTACTGCAGATTCAATTAGTATGAGTTTCTCTGGCTAGTTTTCTCACTGTCTACGTAGCATTTTCAGATTATCTGATTGGACCCTGAGCAATAAAACGTCCTCCAAATTTGTTAGCTGAATGTAGAAAGTTATGAAATATGTATTATTCTGCTTCAGTGAGCAGTGGAGTTTGACAACTTCAATCAGATTAGCAGGTGAATACAGACACTCATTGCTGTTTCTGGACACGTCAGTTGCAATTTAAATACGGTTTTATGACATTCAAATGAGTTTTATGTCATGTATTCAATGCCTCAACCAATCACATGAACTGCATTTGCTACGTTTCACTATCCTTTAGCAGAAACTCATACTTCTTGAAATTGCAGTAACAGATTCTGTTGGTCTAGGTTTGAACCAGGGCCGTAGCCTGCATTGGGGTAGGGGGGGCAGTTGCCCCCCCTAGAATTTCGCAGAAATTTTTGTTAACATACAAAAATTTCAGATTTCTGCGATTTTCTGGGGTACAGATGCCTCTTGATCAGACTCTGCCCCCCCTAGGATTCAGACCAGGCTACGGCCCTGTGAACAATGCTGTGATATGAAGCCATGCTGGCTGGCTGTGCTTCCTTTGATTCTGCACCAATAGATCAATTGGCCCCACTGCGGAAGTCTCGAGTTGTGGATATATATATATACACAGTCAGGACTACATCAAAGCTTTGAAAAATCGAGAATTTCACCATTGCTGAAACCATTATTAAACAATCCAACTCTAAAATCTGACTGGCACATTCATTGAACAATCTGACTGGCACATTCATTGAACTGAGAGACAAACTTTTTCATGTAATCCTTAATTTGTTTGAAGCATAATCACACATTTAGTATCACAGTTTATGTTTCTGTATATATGTTTGCTTAGATGGTGGAGGAGTTGCTCACAGACAGAGAGGTCATGAGGAGAGTCATGCTACAGTTTTCAAATCCAAGAAAGTTGGTCGAAGTACCCTTCTCCCAAGTAATACCATCCACATTGAAAATTTCTAAAAGTAATTATGGCTTCTTTCTGTATTTGGGTCTATTTTGCACGTTTTTTATGCAGTGACAATAACAAGCATGTTATGAGCTTTTAATGTGGAATCCTTCATGTTTTATGGTTATGGATCAGCAGTCAGTGGTGCAACAAGCACCATTTGATAGTTTCACAGCTCAATGCATCATACGACAGCGAAGTACCCTACCAACATGTAATAAGCTAAATAAAGTTTATTCAATCAATCAGTTATTTAGCTTATTCTCCATCTGAGATAGTGAAGAATTGAGATATAATGGGTCTTGTGTTGCCTCTAAAATTGTGATGACCAAACACAGATGAGCTGATGCGTGGTAGGCCTACATTGTAAGTGCAAAATGGGACCTGCCTCAATATCATTAATAAAAGTAAATTGAGATAAACATGACTGATACACTGAATGCAAATTAAACATTCAGATTAAGTATCTATCTATATATCTATATATCTATCTATCTATCTATCTATCTATCTATCTATCTATCTATCTCTCTATCTATCTATCTATCTATCTATCTGTCTATCTGTCTATCTGTCTATCTATCTATCTATCTATCTATCTATCTATCTATCTATCTATCTATTTATCAATCTAACCATCTATATATCTATCTATCTATTGATCTATCGCTCTGTCAGTCTATATCACTCTATCTGTCTATCCATAGGCACATTTCGCGGGGACCAGGGGGCTGCAGCCCTCCTGGCATCAGGGCAAATAGCAAGTCAGAGCAAATTCTAACCAATATCAGGGCAGATCAACTGCCCCGGTCACATTCTTAACATGTTAAAAAATCAGAGCAAAATAACAACAGGACCCCCACTCTGGCCCCCATCGAAATGGCCATCCCGTATGTATGTATGTGCACATTGTACAGTGGCGGATCCAGACAGGGGGGTCCGGGCGTATTTCGGCATTCATGGGCTCGCTTCGCAAAATACTATTACTAATCTCAGTGGTCTAGGGGGGGCCTGGGCCCCCTAGGCCCCCCTGTATTCGCAGCTGATCTATCTATCTATCTATCTATGTAACTGTGATAGTATCTATCTATCTATCTATCTAGTTATCTATCTATCTATCTACCTATATCTATCTATCTATTTTTGTTCTTATCTGTCTTTCTTTCTTATCTGTCTTATCTATCTAGTCATTATTACTTATGTCACACTTAAACAATGGCTTAACAGCAAAAAATAAATATTTATAGACCAGTCATTTCAAGTGGTACCCTCACCATGACAATTATTGCAAATGGTGGTACCCTCGAGAGGCTTTAGTGGTTACCCTCGCCCTTACGATGTATTTCAAATGTAAAATCTGATGATTCTGTGAGCTGTCGCACGTGGATTGCTTGCCCAATGGTTAGTTTAACATTAAAACTACATGCTTGATAAATATAGGCTTTACATTTGATGGAATAACCTCAGGATGACAGAAAACAACTTTGAATCGAGTGTTGTAATGGCTGCCCTGATGGCGAGGGTACCCCCCTCGTTAGTGCACAGTGAATCTATCCAGTTTATTTCAGTTATAAACAAACTTAAACAAACCAACGCTGCAAAATTGTGCACAACACAAATTTGGGAGGAGTCTCTTCAGTGATCTGTCAATCATCAGTCACGTTCCTATGAACAGTGATTGATTTGGACTGCATGTGAACATACCAGACCACATTTTGAGATTGGCTCAATAATGAAAGCTCAAGAAACGTAATTGAGTCTTTGAAGATTAGACATTAAATCTAACAAGCACATCAGCCTGACCCACCCAACCTGGGCATAAGGGGATATGGATAAATCGTACAATATTGAATTTAATTTAAAAAAATACTAAATTGGCACAATGTACGATGTTTTCAATGGAACATACACATAAAATAAACCCTGGGAACTGCCTGGTTAGGCCTGGAGGCTCGTGATTCACATCGGATGGATATCACTGCATTACCGTCCTATGCATAGCATGGCCGGTAATTATACATTTTTACATTTAGATGTAGGTTGTGTGTACAGATAGATGGATATGTAGAAAGATAGATAGATAGATAGATAGATAGATAGATAGATAGATAGATAGGTAGATAGATAGATAGATAGATAGATAGATAGATAGATAGATAGATAGATAGATAGATAGATAGATAGAGGAAGAAATTGTTTAAGGTGGGGAGGGACCTGCATATGGACTGCATATGAACATACCAGACCACATTTTGAGATTGGCTCAATAATGAACTTATTGTTGTGTGTACGGATAGATGGAAATGTAGAAAGATGGATAGATAGATAGATAGACAGATAGAAAGATAGTTAGATAGATAGATGGATAGATCGAAAGATAGAAAGATAGAGGGAGAAATCATTTAAGGGGGGAGGGTCCTGCATGACATGTGATGCATTAATATACAGCCTGGGATATACGTTGACCTACAGCATTTCCTGTCTTTGCCATTTTAAGTTTGGGCCTGAGGAAGAGGCCAAGAGGGGTATGTCCCGATGCTCCTCTAAATACCCCGCTGATAGATAGATAGATAGATAGATGGATAGATAGACAGATAGCCACGGAAGGAGAGTGTTGGACAGGAAATGCTGCATGCAGTAAGTTAGTAATCTTTAATTAAGGAAGATAGAGAAGAGAGGCATTGAGGAATAAAGTTGCAATTCAATAGCAATCAGGCAATTCAATAGCAATTAGGCAATTTAATACATTGTGGCAATCAATATCAATCAGGCAATTCAAAAGCAATCAGGCAATTCAACACCAATAAGTCTGGTACCTTAATAAACCTCTGACAGCTTCTAAGACTAATAACGTCCA
>JAPTHN010000001.1:8845264-8925027 GCA_026936325.1 Platynereis dumerilii | reverse complement strand
GTCCTGAGGGCACCTTTGCGGTGCCCTGAGGATATTTCGGACTGACGGGCCTTCGGACTGCTGGGCCTTGCCACTCCTCCAGACAGCACCCTAGCTTTCGGGACCCAAAATGATGCCCTCAGGGCACATGGACAAACGATGCCCTGAGGCACCATGGTGCCCTCAGGGCATCAAAATTCGGACTGGCGGGCCCTCGGAATGACGGGCCTTCGGACTCGCTGACCTCGGACTGGCGGGCCCTCGGACTGGCGGGCGGACACCGACATTGCAGGAGTAGGGATGTAACCTCACAAGGAGAGTGTCTCCGTGGCCTCATTGGTATAGCGCTCAGTGTCGTAACTGGGGGGGTCTCAGGCGGGGGGGGGGCATGCGATTCTCTGGGGGGGGCACCAACTATACTATCTGTATATTTTAGCCAGAGTTGGAAATTTCATATAGGGGGCACCTGGGGGGGGGGCACTGGTCCAATATGGGCCCAGGTTCGAATCCCGCTCCTGGCACTACACAACAGGGTGAATCTCTGCGCCTGAAATGGCTGCGAATCCCCTGTGTCACTCAGCTCATCATTCCTCATGTCAGCAGAGTTCGGTTAAGGCTGAATAGGGGACGTAAAACACTCAATCATTCATTTCATTCCAGTGCTTTTCTGTAAGCACTTATCTGTCTACTGTAACAATAAAGGGAAATACTATAATCAAAGGAAATTAGATAATCGATAAAGCTACTTTAAGGAACCCAAGTTCACACTATATTTTTAGACACGCGAAGTCAGTCTGGAGTCTTGACAGACAGATGTTTGGCTGACAGTCATTACACAGAAGAAGCTGACTAAATCCCACAGTTCCCACAGCCTATGATCTCTAGCAAACAGAGAGTGCTTTTGAAGCTGTTTTCCCAAAACTCTGTCAAGCCTGTCACTACACAGTCTCAACTAACTTGACACTAGTGTCTGAGAAAATCCTTCATCAAGTACTTTTAGCTCCTTGGGCTTTGAACAGACTCTCTGAATCACAACCTTTCTCAAGCCATCAGAAAACACTTTGCTCCTTCCTTTAATAGCGTAGTACATTGCGTGAGAACATGATCTTCACCAGGATACCTGACCTTTTCCCATTCACTATACAAGACCAGAAACTTTTCTATAGTTATTAGTCCAGTAGCATTAGCTCCATATTGGCATGGACCGGAACAAATTAGTAACAAGCTGAAAATTTTCAGGAAACGTTCAGAAAATTGTCTAGAATAACATACTAAAAGTCCTCGAAAATCCTCCTATTGGCACCTTGGGAATTCAAGATGGCGTCCAAGATGGCTGACTTGAGCGATTATACCATTGTTCGGCTCAAAATACTCTAGAAATGCAATGAAAGTGTCATGGATTTGATTCTCAAGACCATAGAATGAACTAGAAGAAGTTATTATGTAATCAGAAATTCGAGATGGTATCCAAGATGGCCGACTTTATGTTTCTGTTATAGTCAGGTAGCCAGAGGGTTATACCCTGCACCGTTGGATAAAGTTTTTTTCTCAATGGATTTGGGGTCCTTAGATCCTCCGTAAAACATAAATGGCGGGAAACGAGAGCGTATCCTTGAGCGTTTTGGGAAAATGGCCGAATTCAAAATGGTCGCCAAAACGTGCATCGGTCAGCCTAACTTTCTTAATTTTGGGTCTAGAAAGATGTGAAATACCTCTATTTCAGGTAAAATAGACATTGAGAACTCATTTGTCAGGTTTTTAGGTGGTTAAGATCAACCTATTGGATATTATTCGGAAAATATAATTTTTATCTCTCAAATTTACAATGATTTCCATGTAAGTTGTACTTTTATAAATTATTAGGTTTTTAATGCAAGTGCATGTCAAATTGTTTTTGACACTTATATATTTCTGTAAGATATATTTTCAGTGGATTATCAAATGGTGTTATTCTGGATAATGCTGATACATTTAAGGTTATAACATTGACTAACATGTGATTTAAGATTGAATTGGCATATAGACATTGTCACAATAATCGCTGACACAATTTGCATTCTTTGACTTGCAAATGGCTGTTTCAGTTCATACAGACTTCAATCTGTCAAGGAAAAAGGCCCAATGTAATCAAAAACATAAAACACATGGGTATGCTCTGCATAAGGAACTACTTGACATAAATTAAATTGAAATAATGGTTCTTCATACCAGATAAGATACCACAAATTTGCATTTTCAATTATTTCATCAAGAAAAGAACTGCTGAGATGAGATTTTTCTCCTGCACCTAAAACAGGACTATAGTTGTAGTGGAACTATAAATTTACTCACAATGTAATTTGACTCGAAGAGCTTTCAGAGACCATCCAGTCTCCTTCCTCAGTTCTAAGTGTGGTTGTTGTCGTCACATGATGAGGTTTTGTAGTTGTAACGTAACAAGGTGTTGTTGTCATATGATGAGGTGTCAAGTGACATATAAGGAGCCCCGGTATATTACCGGGAGGGTGTGACTATCCTCTGTGTTGGACATCCCTTTGACTTAATATTTAAGTCAATGAAAGGGTTTTTGCTTTTGCCAAATCTGCCGATCCATTGCATCTTTGGTCATTGCAAACCCGCATATTTGATCAACGAAACTGAAAAAGGAAGTTAAAGTTGGAAATGGGTTTGCAACAAATCAAGGAAAAATGCAATGATAGGAATGACTATTAGGCTGGAGGAGCGCAAGAGCAACTGAACATGTTAATAGTCCAGACAGCAAGTCTCCATGCAACACATCATTTATGGTACCACAAATGGTATTATTCCAGATTCTTCAGTGATTTGGCAGATACAGAGATTCTCATGCAGAATGTTTCTGAATCTGAGAGCAGTGTTAAGAAAGGCATGAGATCCTCAATGAGAACAAGCAAGTGCGATAGCACAAGAAATGGGACTTCGTTGAAAGAATGGTACTTTGAACTTAGAGGTAGAGGAATGAGATAGTTACCTACCTAAACTTTTTAAAATTAGCTTTGTGACTCCAGGATTTGGATATTTTTCTAGCACTACCTATTGTTCCATTATTTTCTTCACAGAAGGACTCAATTTTTGAAAGGAGGAGGACATAGGTCTAGGAGAGGCCATGGCGATCATAAATACTATAATTGCATTTTTATGGCATCTGAGGAATTGTTGGCCAGAAAGCAACCATTAATGGGATCACACAACGATGTCAAAGGATGTACCTGGTTCATGTTGGACGAAAAGTTCCACATTATGATGATGGCATTCAGAGCAAAATTTCAATTTCAACAAACACTTGACATGATTTAATTTCATAGTGTAGAATTTTGGCGCAGATCCCACCTGCTGTGGAACCGTTTTCCATCATGTTACGGCTATTACTGAGTCACTGCAGTGGTCCATCTGACCAGCAGAAGCAGTTCCATGGCAGAGATGAAATATCAATGCCAAGAAGTTTGGTTGCGAACTATGATACTTTGATTTACAAACAATTTCATCTGCTGTTGCAGCCATTGGTTACTGCTGTTTGAACTGCATTTCTTCACACCTAAAACCTTGTCACAAAAATAGTGATGCCTCTTCCCATTGGCAGGTATGAAGAGATTGTTCGGACAGGAGCATCGGTTCTGCAGAAGATATTCAACATCATTTGGGACTTCATCATACTAATGATTGTTTTCAAGCCATAAGAGCTCCCTTCTTATCTGTCTGACAGCAAAATCTGTTGTTGTAGTCTCCAGACTCTCCTCTTAATATTCATTGTTTATATTTAGGGTAACATTAGAGCTTTCTGTGAACAAAATAATGGAGCAGATACTCTCTCAATTTGCCCTATGACAGAAGAATCCGGAATAAAATAGTTTGTGGTACCACATAGCTTGCACTGCTCCAGCCTCCTCCAGCCTAATTGTCATTCCTTTCATTGCATTTTCCTTGATTTGTTGCAAGGCCATTTCCAACTTCTACTTTGTTTCTCAGTTTTGTGGATCAAATATTCTGGTTTGCAATGAATGAAAATGCAACGGATTGGCAGATTTGGCAAAAGCAAAAACACTTACATTGACTTATTGATAGGGCTCTCACGATTAACCGATTAATCGCCGCCAATTAGATTTTACTTAAAAATCGATTCCTATTTGCAAAATCGATTAATCTGTTATTTGTGTATTTGTATCTTGAAGACAGTCATGACAATCAAATTCCAGGTGTTCAGAATGAATTGCAACTGGATTGGTCAATTGGATGGGTTGATTGGATTGGTTGTACCTGATTGAAGCTGATTAGAGAGACGAAAGTGTCAAGTCCTAATTGCTATTAACGTTTCGGAAGTTGTTTCCAAAAGAATATCTGAGGCTCTTGACACTTCTACAATACAAACACATAAGAAAGAACAGAGCTGTCACTTACTTTCTAGAATGGTGGGGAAAACGGCGATTAATCGATTAAGATTCATTTTAGGCCATAGATTAATCGATTTTGAAATTCTGTAATCGTGATAGGCCTACTTATTGAGTCACAAGGAGGTCCAACACAAAGGATAGTCCTGTTTTTAGGTGCAGGAGAAAATCTGATTTCTTCATCTCAGCAGTTCTTTTCTTGATGACATAATTAGGAATGCGAATTTGTGGTACCTGATCTGGTATGAAGAACCATTATTTCAATTTAATTAATTTTATGACACATGTATCTGTTATGACATAAGGATGTCAATAAAAGTTTATATATATTTATACTTCTTAGTGCAGAGCATTGCCATGTTTTTATGTTTATGATTCAATTGGACCTTTTGCCTTGACAGATTGAAGTCTGTTTGAACTGAAACAGTCATTTGCAAGTCAAAGAATGTAAATTGTGTCAGCAATTATTGTGACAATGTACGCCAATTCAATCTTAAATTACATGTTTGTCATTATAACCTATAGAAGGTATCCAGAATAACACCTGCCCCTATACCTATGTTAAAGAAATGTACAAGTGTCAAAAACAATTTGACATGCATTTACATTAATAAACCTAATAATTTATAAAACTATGACTTACACTGAAAATGATTGTAAATTTGAGGGATAAAATTATATTTTTCCACATAATATCCAATATATTGGTTTTAACTACAAATGTATCTAAAAACCTGAAAAATTAGTTCCCCATGTCTATTTTACCTGAAATAGATGTATTTCACATCTTTCTAGACCCAAAATTAAGAAAGTTAGGCTGACCGATGCACGTTTTGGCGGCCATTTGAATTCCGGCCATTTTCTCAAAATACTCAAGGATACGCTCTCGTTACCTGCCATTTATGTTTTATGGAGGGTCTAAGGACTACAAAGCCATTGAGAAAAAAACCTTATCTGTCGGTGCAGGGTTCAGGTAAAAATCAAGTTTAGCTGCCTAACTACATAAATTCCGCCATCTTGGATACCATCTTGAATTCCGAATTACATAATACATGCTTCTAGTCAATTCTCTAGCTTTGAATATTAATTTCCAACACTTTGATAACATTTGTAGCATATTTTGAGCCAAAGGAGCAACAGAAACGCTCAAGTCAGCCATCTTGGACGCCATCTTGAATTCCCAAGGTGCCAATAGGAGGATTTTCGAGGACTTTTAGTATGTTATTCTAGACAATTTTCTGAACGTCTCCTAAAAATTTCAGCCTGTTACTAATTTGTTCCGGGTTAAATCTAATGCTCCTGGACTATATGTGCCTAAATGAGATCGAGGACTGGATATTATGTTCGGATAACTTTTAAAAAAATCACAGACTAATGCAACTTGGTATGGACTTAAAGGATATTATCAGATTTCATGTTCAATAGGCTGATGGATTTTGGAGATAAATTGACAATGGGCTTCAAAGTGATTGGCCTCCGATTTCAGTTGTGCCAAGAATATTTTGTATTTGAAAGTTTCTTTAATCACACTCACCAAATATGTCGCTGTTGTCTGCATTTTCAAAATGGTTGTTCCTGTCAAGTTTGAGTGAGTTTGACACCGTTTTGCAGGATGAAAATATGAATTTATAAGTTAATATGAAGCTCTGGTGAACGGTTCATAGCCTCATAGGCAATAGGCCTCTTTTGAGCAATGATTGCAATTAGGCTAGTCAAGACTCAAGACATTTATTTCCTCCTGAAACATACAAATTACTATCATAACTATGTCACAGTGAAGAGGGAGGACATCTAGCTCTAAGACAAGATTTTTGGTGCTAGCGAGATTTCCCCTAAAAAAAAGACTATTTGTCATCGCAGAGAGGCCCAGGGGGTTTAGATGTAAAGTGCTTAATATGTGCTACCCCTCTAAATTGCATACTCTATCTAAACAATGTGTATCTGTGGTAACCAGTAATATGATTCATGAATGTGTGAGAGGAGGGAAAAAAAAGAAAAACCACAAAATGGTAAGGTATGCTAGACTTTGAAATGTACCTTTGGATGAAAGTCACGTGTCATTTATCAATGACCATTTTAACCAAGACCAAGAATGGAATCAAAACCCAAAAGCAATATTTTTAGAGAATCTTGACGACTCACCAGTCATCAAAAAACACCATATTCCTATATTAAAAGTGACTCAATATTGGATTTCAATAAAAGTTTCTCAGAACTGACATTTTATGATAGGTGATTTTGTCAAATAAAAAGACATTATGCTTTGATTTTCAGTGATATGGACTCATATCCTTGATCCCCTCTCTTTTGTGGAGTATATCTCTATGGTACTGCCCTGTATATTATATCTTGCAGGGGTCATGCCACATATTCTCCAAGAGATAGATCCATGCCAATTCCTTATGACAGGTGATTGATATAAATTCATGTCCTGAGACCAAAATTGCAGTTGCACGGATAAGAAATACCAATATGTCAGAAATCATCAATCACTTCTAATAAATTTGCATAAATTTGCATCACAGTGTCTTGTTATGTGTGCACATGAAATTTAGGGGTTGGACCTGTGAAAATAACATAGTAGGGAAACTTTCTTTCTTGCCATTTGAAAAAAAGTTGGTAATTTTTTACTGATTTTTGACCTATTTATGACTCCTGTGATATGCAAATGAGGTCAAAGGTCAAGTGGCTGTAATCAAATTATTGAGCTCAATGTGACCTTTCCTTTGATGTATCATACGCCTCTGTATCTGAAATAGATCACACAGGAGAGCCTGTAAAGTGAATTTCATGTCCGTGCTTGAAACTTGGCATTTTTCTATGGAGGTCATGACCTTTGACCCCTGAGACGGCAAAGTGCCACGTTAATTTTTCAACGTCAGACGGGTTTTTTTTAAAACTTCAGGTCATAAGGATCGATTTGATATACAATTTGTGAGGTTGCAGAGCGGGGGCAGTCACAGCCCAATTTGGGCCTCCAACCACTCTGCTATAAGACATGGACAAAATCCTTTCACTGATTTATTAAGGGACTACATGGAACTGGCACTGCAGTTTGGCACTAAGACTAAGTATGGATAACTAGATACCCAGTAATGGCCAGGTTTAAACATTCAATAGATTGGTGTGACACTTCTCACTCTACTCTTATTCAGTGTAACATGTACAAAAACAATTCCATGAATATATGAATGCGACTTAATGAAGTACTCCTTGTCCTATCTTTCGCACACTTTTCTGCTGATATGTCCAAACAGAGCATACCAATGCATGCAGATATATCTTAACTTACACGAGAGATCCTTTCAGCAAAGAAAATACCACATCAAAATACTCACAAAATCATTAAAGCCACTTTCGGAAGCTTCAGTTCCACCTCCGCGAGTTAAGACACATGTTCAAACAAGGCTGAACAGACAAGACATTTGGCAGATAGTCATTCAGGACGCTGACTAAATCCAACACCCTATGACATCTGGCTAACAGGGTGAGCTTTTGAAAGTATATTCTCCCTGAACTCTGTTAAAGTGATGACTGCACAAAGTCTCAACTCTGAGTCAGAGAACATCCATCACTGAAGAGTTTTGGCTATGTGGTTTTTAACAGCATTTCTAAAGCCATCAGAAAACACGTTGTTCCTTCGAATTCCTAAGAGCAAGTGCATTGCATGAGGACATGATCTACACTTGAGATACCTGATCCTATTCACAACAGAAACCAGAAAGTTTGAGTTGTGTGCCAGAATTATATGAAGGACAATTTTTGGAATTATAATGAGGATTTAAAAAGTGCTTTTCACATCTAGTACAAGTATAGATTCACCAGCTTTCACAACTTGTATATGTGATAGAATTACGACAGTATTAGTCGAAGTTTGTCGTGAATTTATGTCATACAAACCCAATCGCAGAACCGACATATTTGATTTTGCCAAATAGATAACGAATTGGGCTTTGATTTTCAGCATTTTCAGTAGACTGACACATCCATAATCCCCTTTCTTATATGAAGTATGTATAGTGCATCAGATTCAGCCAGAAGGTGCTGCTGTGTATATCATACCTTACAGGACTTCTTAATGCTAGAATTACTCCCAAGAGATAGATCGATGTCAATTCCTTACAACAAGTGATTGATATAAATTCATGTCCTGAGACCAAACTACCAGTTACATGGACGAGAAATCCCAATATGTCAGAAATCATCAATCATTTCCAGGACATGGACAAAATCTCTTCAATGATTTATTAAGCTACTGCAAGCGGCTGGCAGTGCCACCTATGTGAAATTTGGATAACTAGACACCCAGTATTGCTAAATATTATTTGCAAATAAATGTCATTAAAATTGTAGTTTCAAGTAATTATTCACTGGGATTAAGCTTTTTTAGATACGATGATTCTCTGAAAGAAATGTTACTTTCTAGATGTAACCGTGGATACAGTAAAGTTTGTTCAAGATTTTTCATTCTCGAAACATTTCTCTTAGGTTATCCAAATTGTGTCTCTGGTGGTTTACTCAGGCCTGGTGGCATCTGCCCTGGTTTAATTTATAGTTATGATATGGTATTTCTTTTGTACTAGAATGCAGCAATATTTAGACCATGTAGTTGCATACTACTCACGCAGAAATCATTTATGGGTCAAAATTTGTCTGAAACTCTTGTCTCCAGCATTTAACAATAATTCATGAGGGCAGGAAGGCACATGGAGGACCTCCTGTTGTCATTTGTCATAGACAAGGATATTAGCAAAAATTATAACACAAAAAATATGTGGCAGAATATTTTTATCCCATCCAAAAATAGCATTGAAGTGGCCACCCCCCCCCCTGAAAATGGCCTGTCTCCACCAACATTTTCTTTGAAAGATCACATCACAAAAACTTGTACAGGATCCTGATTCAATTAAACTCTTCCATACATGGAAACTTGACTGCCAGTCTTCTAAAATCTAGTTACCAATAGCTGAAATAATATTCTGTATAAGAGCAGGAGGTTGTTGTGTCAGTGTCTCCAATATTGCATCATTAGCATCACACCAGATTTGTTTCTCAATAAAAATGAAAGGGACGCATATTTCTGGACCAAAATCACTGTGAACGTGTGTCTGGTATTCATAAGGTCATTGCATGCATTGCCAGACTGCCAGTTTTGCTCTGGTCTCTACAAAGATGTTTAACTTAATTGTCATTAGCATCATGCTGTCATTAGCATCATGTCAAAAATGGCTTATTGCCTTTATCTCACTAAAATTTTGTTACAGGTGACTGGAGTGGAAATCAGTTGAACATATATTATCAATAAATGTTTCAACAGAATATTACGCAAAAAATTTTGCATTTTCCTTGCATCTAACATGCTTAGTATGAAGTTTGATGCTTCTCTGAAACTATTAATCAAATAAGGGTGCCAGTAACATTTTATCATTGTCTAGCATCTGAAATATGGTTTAGCAAAGACATTGGGCGCTGGAGGGAGTAGTGGAGATCATCTTTGTTATTCAGAATCCAAACTATTGATGCAAACAGTATTTTGTTTGTGTTTGTAAATTTATGGTTCAAGGATATGTTCTATCTCTATAACCATTGGTCATAGAGACCTGATATATAGCTCAATGTGTGCAGAATAGCCACCTTCCAATATGTTGGTAATACATACTTCAGCTCTAAGTGGTACAGATTTCAAGGTATAGGCATGATGCTAGTGACACACATGTTTGGTATTCTAATTTATCAAAATGCAGTTTCTCCAAAAAATGGCACTAGAGAGTAGAGACCTGGAACTTGGCCCAAAATGTGCAAGCAACATGCCTAATCATTGGCAATAGATTGTTTAGCCCAAAGTGGTCAGGATTTTTTAGTTATAAGTGGGATTTTAATGACAGTCAAAAAACATTACAGCTGTGTTTATCACCTCAGTGCAGATCAGCAGAGCATTCGGACCCTTGGACATGAAAGTGCAGTGATAGCTGATTGTTTGACCCATCCAATGCAAACTTTAAAAGGCATTTCTGGAGCGAAAAATTTTCAAATTTTTTTCAGCTGAAATTTCAACGTTTTCAAATTTTGACCCTTATACCATCTTGTTGTATTTTGTTTTTTAGATCTATTTTGTTCCAAAGTGGTTACAGAACTTCCTTTCACTGATCAAAATCACTTCATTGAAGTTCTGTGTCTGTATGTAAAAGAAACCGAAAGCTTGCACGCAATTGCATGATTGATTGAATATTGGGGAAACCTATGGGGAAATATCGACATGGTTAATGACAGTTTGATAATTGATTAGAAGGAAATGTTATCATTCTCTAACATCAAAGAGTCGTCACTTGTGACATGAATTAATATTAATAAACATGCTGAGTGGCCCACAGATTTCAGGGATCAACAGCGATTGCTTTCTGAACATTTATAAGGACCAGTCCTTAAGGAGAATGCGTCAAGATAAATGATCAAAATGATGACAATTGATTCATAGCTCCCAGAATGGTGTGTGTCCTGGCATTATATTTGAGTTACTAACACCCACTGGAACAAGATTATCACATCAAGACCAGTTGATGGTTATCATTTGCAAACAAAAGATGGCAGGTTTATTACCTTTTGATGCAGAAGTAATCCTAGCAACAAATGGCTGTGAAGTCTGACAATAACACATAAAGACACCAACCTCATTTGCCGATAAAATGGCTCTCCTATACCTTCAAAGACATTATTTATAATGGCAAGCAATATTTGTCATTTATCAAAACTTAAACCATTCTGAGAATGAACATGCTAGTTCCTTCTCTGTTACTGATTTTATTGATTGCCATGCTTCATAATTTGTCTATAACTTGTTTCTGGAGACTCACATTTAGAGGGTAAAATGTTTGATGCATTTCATCCAATCTATCAGTCAAATTTTATCACATAACTATTCCATTTTTATTTTTGCCTTAAAACTAGAAAATGAAAATGTTTCCGAACAAATTGTATTACCATGCATCACATGAACCAAATAAGTGACTCTACCTGCATATATTCACCATGTCCGACAGCAAAGATTGGGCAGTCAACATCATAATTAGCACTATCTAGAAGTTGGAAATTGGTTACTGCAATGAATACTATTTTTGATATGGAGCTACTCAATAAAGCAACATTCAGAAGTTTTGGTTCACATCACAATGGTCACATTGACTTGAGAAACATCAAGCAAGTCTTGACTGACGGATCACGAAACTGACTAAATCCCACACCCTATGATCTCAAGCAAACAGAGAGTGCTTTTGAAGATGTTCTCCCAGACTCCCAGATTTAGTTCACATCACATTGACTTAAGCAACATCAAGCAAGTCTTGACTGTCTGATCAACAATTCAACATTTGTCATTTGAGTCAAGAAGCTGACTGAATCCCACACCCTATGATCTCTAGCGAACAGAGAGCGCTTTTTAAGATTTTCGCCAAAAACTCAGTTAAAGCAGCACTTGACTACACAAAATCTCAACTCACTTGACACTAATGCCTAAAAACATCCTTCACATAAAAGACTTTTGGCTCTGTGAGCTTTGAACATACTGGCTGAATCACGGCTTTTCTCAAGCCATCAGAAAACACTTTCCTCCTTACTTTAAAAGTGTAGTAGCCTACAGTGCATGTAGACATGATCTTCTCTAGGATATGTGATCTCATCCCATTCACTTTATATAACCAGAAAGTTTTAGTTGTGTACGAGAATGAGAATGAGAAATCATGATATTTCGGGATGGATGAAGCAATCAAGTATTCAGGAGATTGAGCATGCCAATGCATGCAGATATAAATAACTCAACAAAATACTAACAAAATCAATAAAGCCCTTTTGGAAGCTTCAGTTCACACCTCCCTGAGTTAAGACACATCAAACAAGCCTCAACAGAAAAGGCATTTGGCAGATAGTCATTCAGGAAGCTGACAAAATATCACTGCCGGTGATTTTTGGCAAACAGAGGGTGCTTTTTAAGATATTCTCACTGAACTTTGTTAAAGTGATGACTACACAAAGTCTCAACTCACTTAACACTGAAGTCTGAGATCATCCATCACTGAAGAGTTTTGGCTATGTGGTTTTTAACAGCATTTCTAAAGCCATCAGAAAACACGTTGTTCCTTCGAATTCCTAAGAGCAAGTGCATTGCATGAGGACATGATCTACACTTGAGATACCTGATCCTATTCACAACAGAAACCAGAAAGTTTGAGTTGTGTGCCAGAATTATATGAAGGACAATTTTTGGAATTATAATGAGGATTTAAAAATTTGATTTTCACGGATGGTAAAAGCAAAGATTCAACAGCTTTCACAACTTGTGAAAGTGATAGCATGAGAATTACAACTGTATTGTCAGAAGTTTATTGTGAATTTATGTCATACAAACCCAATCGCAGAACCGACATATTTGATTTTGCCAAATAGATAACGAATTGGGCTTTGATTTTCAGCATTTTCAGTAGACTGACACATCCATAATCCCCTTTCTTATAGACTGTATACCAGGTATATACTGTATAGTTTATTTTTGCATACCTCAAACCAGAGTCCGAGAAAAGTGCTTTTGTCATCAGGACATTTGGGCAGGCAGATCTTGACGTTTACCTGCCCGAATGAAATTCTGTCTGCCCGTAATTCCAATTTTAATAATTTCAACCAGTATTCCTGATTTTGTGTGCCTTCAGAAATGTAACTTTAATTTTAAAGTTACTCCAAACTTCTCCCAATAAAGATAGAGCCTACTTACTTGCTGCTGTCAAGCATCAAGTCTTAAATCCATATTTATAAGCCTAAAAAAATTTGAAATTTTGTATTGAATATATAATTATATTGCTATAATTGGACCAGGTAGGGTATATATTTCATATTGATTGTATATTCTAGGTTCATTGGTATGGGTCCCAAGCTGTCTATCATTTTATGGTGTGCAATGCTAGAGAAAACCTGTCAGAACCCCTGCTATGACACAGACCTTTCTATCGCAAATAACCTTGCAAGGCCCCAAGTCTTGAATAGTTAAATGCCAATGAATGCTGCACGCATGCTCAATATCGCTAATTGCGATTTACTGAGGTATTGACTGTTGTGTTTAATTGCAATCGATTTGACACCTCTGACTCCCAATTTGAGTCATTGATGTTTTCAATTGCACTAGAGGTTTCAAAGGCCTGTGCTAATTGCATTGGTTGCTGTGTCAGCTCCTTGACTCTCCAGCTAACCCCTCGGACATTTGGGCAGGCAACCACTTACTTTTTGCCGGCCACACACTATTTTTGCCGGTTTTGACCGGCAACCGGCACTTTTCGCGGACTCTGCCTCAAACTGTATCAGATTCATTGAAGTTCTGTGTCTGTATGTAAAAGAAACCGAAAGCTTGCACGCAATTGCATGATTGATTGAATATTGGGGAAACCTATGGGGAAATATCGACATGGTTAATGACAGTTTGATTAGAAGGAAATGTTATCATTCTCTAACATCAAAGAGTCGTCACTTGTGACATGAATTAATATTAATAAACATGCTGAGTGGCCCACAGATTTCAGGGATCAACAGCGATTGCTTTCTGAACATTTATAAGGACCAGTCCTTAAGAGCGATTATCTGAGAAAATCAACCCGCGACCGGAATGTGGTACGTCACAGAATCGTTTTATTTTTTGTGGGATGGAAGTACTATGGCATGAGACTTCAGAAAAATTTTTTTGGTCCGGTCAGATTATTGGTTGCCATGGTAACCATGGCTTCATTATCTTGGACCAAATCAGCAAATTTGCAAAAAATGAAAAGTCAAAATTACGCATTTTTAGCTCATATTTCCGCCTTAAAAGTGGTAATATATCGCAGCACTACCCATTTTGTCTGGAATAGTCACTCTTGAATTGAGTAATGGCATTGTATTTTTAAATTGGGTCAATGGGGTCTGTGCAATTACGGCCTAAAAAAGGTATCTTCGAGGCTAAGGAGAATTTAAAAAATTTCCCATATTTAAGGGCCTCATATCTTCTATGGAGGTACTAGTTGAGCAAAACCAAGCAGACACATGATGAAACGGACCTTTCCTCTACAAGAATCAATAATAAAATCACGGTGGAACCATAGATTGAGCTTACGAACAAAGGTGGCGCCACCTATGTTTTTGGATATTTTGAAATTTGGCAAAAAAGGCTTTCGATTAAGTGGTGCCACATATACAATTATTGTTTCAGAAATCTCAGATTTATTTTTGGTACATTTCAATTATAAGTCTAACATGGCAGGCCATCACTGTTGCCATGGCAACATTGTAAAGTCAGTAGCAGCGCCCCCAAGTGAGCATGTTTGCCAATTTCCTCAAAAACGCCACTTTTTCATGAAAATAGGCAAGTTTGAAGCCACTGGTACCTGGGTAATGGTAATATATGGCTATATTATATATTGTACCTGGACTGGTCACTCTTTAACTATGAATTGGTATTGTATTTTGAAATCTTGGATTAATAGGGTCTGTGTAGGAAGGGCCAAAGAAATCTATGATCGAAGCTAAGAAAATTGCATAAAATTTCACATTTTTAGAGCTTTTTAGGGGCTCATATCTTCTATGGAGGTATTAGCTGGTGGAAACAGAAGGTACAAACTATGAAAGTGACCTTTCCTCTAAATGAATCAATAATAAAATCACGGTGGAACCATATATTTAGCTTACAAATGAAGGTGGCGCCATCTATGTTTTTGCATGTTTTAAGATTTTACGAAAAACGCTTACAATAAAGTCATGCCACATATACAATTATTGTGTCAGAAATCTCAGATTTCTTTTTTGGTACATTTGATTTGTTACTCAAATATGGTAGGCCAGCATTGTTGCCATGGCGGCATTGGTATGCCAGCAGCAGCGCCCCCAAGTGAGCATGTTGCCAGTTTCCTCAAGAACGCCACTTTTTCATGAAAATGGGCAATTTCTAAGCCATTGGTACTTTGGAAATGGTAATATAAGGCTAAATTATACATCGTGCCTGGACTGGTCACTCTTTAACTATGTATTGGTACTGTATTTTGAAATCTTGGATTAATGGGGTCTGTGTTAGAAAGGCCCAAGAAATCTATGTTTGAGGCCAAGAAAATCGCACAAAATATCACATTTCTAGAGCTTTTTGGCGCGCTCATATCTTCTATGGAGGTTTTAGCTGGTGAAAACAAAGGTACACATTATGAAACTGACTTTCCTCTTAATGATTCGATAATAAAATCATGGTGGAACCATATATTGAGCTTACAAACAAAGGTGGCGCCATCTAGGTTTTTGCATATTTTGAGATTTCGCCAAAAAAGGCTTTCAGTGAAGTTGTGCCGCATATATAATTATTGTGCCTGATATCTGCAGTTTTTTTTCGGGTACATTTCATTTTTTGTCCTAACATTTATATAGCAGGTCATCAACATTGTCATGACTGCATTACTAAGTCAGCAGCAGCATCCCCATGTGACCATGTTTGCCAATTTCCTCAAAAATGCCATTTTACATGAAAGGATAAAGATTGCTTGAGTCAAACATTTGGAGGTATCACTTTGATTCGAACACTTTGCCCGATCCATTAGCCAAGAGATTGCTATCCAAGTACTGTATTAAGTATTTTGTTCATGACTTCCTTTGTGATCAAAATCATCAGCACTGATATTATCTTAGCATACTCATAGTGTGTTTTTCATATCCTTAAATTTAGGTTCAAATGAGCGGTTGTGTCGAAATCGTATGCTGAACATCGTTAGACAACACAATTTTCTGAGTTCTAATTGTTCAATAATTTTCAAATCTGTCACAGACCTCACTGCTGGTCTTACAATGCATATTGGTAACTTTTGTGAAATATAGTTCACATTTCGCCATATAGCAATAATTCTAGTGAGTTCTTTTTGAAACTTCAGTTCACTCATTGCTCTTCAATAGAAAATATTGGTTTTGTTGCATATTGAATTGAATTATTCTTATGAAATTTTAACATAATCGGTACAAGACTTCCAAAAGCTCTCCATTGAATGTTTTTGGAAAAAAATATTAAGGATAAAGCAGATTTTGATGAAGGTGCATTTTGATACTACAAGAGGATGTACGGTTTTAAGCCATTTTGCAATGTTGCGTTTTTAATGGTGCTCAGTGTAAGTCAGAAAAGTTGTATTTCAGTCAAATTGAAGGATCTTTCACAGGCCTGTGGTGATGATTTGACTTGAATTTGTGTACCACTTAGTTGGGACTGAGGTCAATCTACCTCTTTCTCTAACATGGACTTTTTCAAATAAAAAGTTCTTAAACAGCAGCAGATCCAATGTCTTTTTAAAAGAAAGAGCTGTCCGACGCAAGCATACCCTTAGCCTCTTATGATTCGTATCTGTAACCTCCATATTGTCTGTTTGTTTTGAAAATGCTCAATTTTCTACTAATTCGAGTCAGAGAAAATGTTTTTAAAATTTGATGTGCTGGTTGATTTCTACAATATACTTTTCAGACACCAGGAATCTTACCCAGTGGAAATCAGGCCTCATTAAAATGCTTTGGCCAAATTTCATAAAATTCTTATCTATTTGAAATTTTGTGTGAAGTGTGAGATTCAACTTTAAGAATACCTAAAATTAGAAGAGCAAATAACATATTGATATGGGGTAACAGGTCTAAATATAAATTAAATTGAAGATATTGTTGGAAAGAAACGGTTTTCATTAAAAATTTAAATTTCTTGTTATATTTGTCGGTGAGAACCAGTGTCTCGAATTGGGCCATTTTCAAGAAAAAAAGGCATTTTTGAGGAAATTTGTCTTGGGGGTACGGTTGACAAGCAACAGTGATAGACTGCCATGTTAGGGCAACAAATGAAATGGTACATATCATGTACCAGAAAATAATCTGAGATTTCTGACACAGTAATTGTATGTGTGGCACCCCTTTATTGCAAGATCTCAAAATGTGCAAAACATAGGTGGCGCCACCTTTTTTCATAAGCTCAAACTATGGTCCACCATGATTTTATTGTTGATTAATATAGAGGAAAGGTCAGTTTTATCATGTGTACCCCAAATTTCCCCTTGCACACAAATAGAAATATGAGGCTTAAAACATGTGCAATTTCATTCCCGTTTTTTAGCCTCAAACGCAGATTTCTTTGGCCCTTCTGACACAGAGCCCATTAATCCAAGAGTTCAGAATACAACACAAATACACTTGTTAAAGAATGACCAGTCCAGGCACAGTACTAGAGATAGCCATATATTACCATTTACCAGGTACCAGTGGCTTCAAACTTGCCTATTTTCATGAAAAAGTGGCATCTTGAGTTTTCTAAAACAAAAATTGTATATATGGCATTACTTCATTGAAGGCCTTTATCGGAAAATCTCAAAATATGCAACAACATGAATGGTGCCACCTTCATTTGCAAGCTCAATATATGGTTTCACCATGATTTTATTATTGATTCATTTAGAGGAAAGGTCTGTTTCATAATATTTACCTTTGGTTTCCACCAGCTAATACCTCTAGAGCTCTAAAAAGGTGGTATTTTGTGCGATTTTCTTGGCCTCAAACATAGATTTCTTGGGCCTTTCTAACACAGACCCCATTAATCCAAGATTTCAAAATACAATACCAATAAATAGTTAAAGAGTGACTAGTCCAGGCACGATGTATAATTTAGCCATATATTACCATTTCCCAGGTACCAGTGGCTTAGAAATTGCCCATTTTCATGAAAAAGTGGCGTTTTTGAGGAAACTGGCAATATGCTCACTTGGGGGCGCTGCTGCTGGCATACAAATGCCGCCATAGCAACAATGCTGGCCTACCATATTTGAGTAACAAATCAAATGTACCAAAAAAGAAATCTGAGATTTCTGACACAATAATTGTATATGTGGCATGACTTTATTGTAAGCGTTTTTCGTAAAATCTTAAAACATGCAAAAACATAGATGGCGCCACCTTCATTTGTAAGCTAAATATATGGTTCCACCGTGATTTTATTATTGATTCATTTAGAGGAAAGGTCAGTTTCATAGTTTGTACCTTTTGTTTCCACCAGCTAATACCTTCATAGAAGATATGAGCCCCTAAAAAGCTCTAAAAATGTGAAATTTTATGCAATTTTCTTAGCTTCAATCATAGATTTCTTGGCCCTTCCTACACAGACCCTATTAATCCAAGATTTCAAAATACAATACCAATTCATAGTTAAAGAGTGACCAGTCCAGGTACAATGTATAATATAGCCGTATATTACCATTACCCCGGTACCAGTGGCTTCAAACTTGCCTATTTTCATGAAAAAGTGGCGTTTTTGAGGAAATTGGCAAACATGCTCACTTGAGGGTGCTGCTACTGACTTTACAATGTTGCCATGGCAACAGTGATGGCCTGCCATGTTAGACTTATAATTGAAATGTACCAAAAATAAATCTGAGATTTCTGAAACAATAATTGTATATGTGGCACCACTTAATCGAAAGCCTTTTTTGCCAAATCTCAAAATATCCAAAAACATAGGTGGCGCCACCTTTGTTCGTAAGCTCAATCTATGGTTCCACCGTGATTTTATTATTGATTCTTGTAGAGGAAAGGTCAGTTTCATCATGTGTATGCTTTGTTTTGCTCAACTAGTACCTCCATAGAAGATATGAGGCCCTTAAATATGGGAAATTTTTAAAATTCTCCATAGCCTCGAAGATACCTTTTTTAGGCCGTAATTACACAGACCCCATTGACCCCAGATTTAAAAATACAATGACATTACTCAGTTCAAGAGTGACTATTCGAGACACAATGAGTAGTGCAGCGATATATTACCACCTTTCAGGTGGAAATATGAGCTAAATATGCATAATTTTGACTTTTCGTTTTTGCCAATTTACCTCATTTGGCCCTAAATAATGGAGCCATGGTTACCATGGCAACCAATAATCTGACAGGTCCAAAATTTTTCTCGAGAACTCCTATCCCATAATACTTCAATCCTACAAAGTATGAAACGATTCCGTGACGGGGCACATTCCAAATTTTCTGGAAATCGGTTGATTTTCTCAGATAATTGCTCTTAAGGAGAATGTGTCAAGGTAAATGATCTAAATCATGACAATTGATTACAGCAAGGAAGATATTCTGGTTAAGGTGTCCCTATTTCCCATGCCTCCCAGAATGGTGTGTGTCCTGGCATTATATTTGAGTTACAATCACCCACTTACATCAAGATTATCACATCAAGACCAGTTGATGGTTATCATTTGCAAACAAAAGATGACAGGTTTTCTTCCTTTTGACGCTGAAGTAATCCTAGCAACAAAAGGCTGTGAAGTCCGACAATAACACATAAAGACACCAACCTCATTTGCCGATAAAATGGCTCTCCTATACCTTCAAAGACATTATTTATAATGGCAAGCAATATTTGTCATTTATCAAAACTTAAACCATTCTGAGAATGAACATGCTAGTTCCTTCTCTGTTACTGATTTTATTGATTGCCATGCTTCATAATTTGTCTATAACTCTGAAAACTGCACTAGTTTTCCCACACCTCAAGCAACCAGGCCTCGACCCTGACAGTGTGACACCCTATCTAACTACAGGCCAATCTCAAACCTCCAGTTTCCTGGAAAGATCATTGAAAAATTTGTTGCTAATCAATGGTGTGAACATATGGCCACATATCATCTTGGCGAAGAACTGCAATCAGCATACAAATCTGCACATAGCACTGAAACTGCACTACTCAAAGTGAAAAGAGACTGCGATAATGCTTTAGACTCTGGGAAAGCTGTTTTCCTTATCCTTTTGGATCTCTCTGCTGCCTTCGACACCATCGACCATGGCATCTTACTTGAGAGACTTAGTACATTCGTTGGTGTCGAGGGCAGTGCGCACAAGTGGCTGAAGTCATATGTAAGTGGCCGCTCACAGCAGGTTGTAATCAACAATTCTGTCTCCAAGTCTGTACCATTGGAGGTGGGTGTGCCCCAGGGTTCCGTGCTCGGGCCCTTACTGTTTCTCATCTATATCCTCCCACTACGCCTCCTGATAATGAAGCATGGCGTTTCGTATCATGGTTATGCTGATGACACACAGTTGTACATTGAATTCGATCCAAAGTCTGACAATGGCCTCATAAATGCAATGGATATTCTCGAGAAATGCATAAATGAAATTAAAGAGTGGATGATACGGAATAAATTAAAGTTAAATGATGACAAAACTGAAGCTATTGTACTCGCCTCGCCTCATCATCATACCAAGATAATGGAGTCACATCATGTAATCAAAATTGGAGCATGTTCAATTTGTCCTAGTACAACTGTGAGGAATCTGGGTGTGATGATCGACGCAAACCTCACAATGTCACATCAAATTAAGGCAGTGACCAAGTCCATGTATTTCCATATGCGTGGAATCAGACAAGTCAGACACTATTTAGATGATGATACCTGTAAGAAGGCAGTGATTGCACTTGTTGTGTCGAGACTTGATTATGCCAATGCTGTATTGGCAGGCATTTCTGAGCATGGCCTGCGCAGACTGCAGGTGGCCCAGAATTGTGCCGCACGTATCATCGCAAGAATTCCAAGAATGGAACACATCACTATTGTGGTCTATGAACTACATTGGCTGCCTGTGCACAAAAGAATTGAATTTAAAGCAATGTGCACCATCTACAAATGTCTTACTAATCCTGCCATACCTTCCTACCTCTCTTCTCTGTTTGTCCGCTATTCGCCTACACGCAGCCTACGCTCAACATCAGGCCTACAGCTCATCATCAGAAGAACCCAGAAAAAATAGGGCGACAGATGCTTCTAAATCTGGGCCTCCAAGCTGTGGAACACATTACCCCATAAAGCGCTATCTTTTCACTTGCTTGAAAAAGCTTTAAAGACCATGTTGTTTAAACAGCATTTTAGAGACTTTACTTGATATGCCTGCTCTTTTGATTTTAATCTTATCGATTTTATAGTTATTAAGAGCCAAATTATACTTTTAATCTTATACATATAAATTTGCATTTTGAAATTTCTCTTCTTGTACAGCACATAGAAAAATTATGTAATAAAGCGCTTGTAAAAATGACTTAAATAAATAAATAAATAAAAAACTTGTTTCTGTAGACTCACATTTAAAGGGTAAAATGTTAGATGCAGTGCATCCAACCTATCGCTCAAATTTTATCACATAACTATTCCATTTTTATTTTTGCCTTAAAACTAGAAAATGAAAATGAAATGTTTCCAAAACAGGGAATTATGTACACGCACAGGTCAGAATAGATTGAATCAACTTTTACGTATCAGGAATATTCAGTGTTCAACTGTACATTAATGGTATCACAGGAAGATAGGACACATTGATGTCACATCTGTGATAAATAGTTGAAAAAGGAATTAAGAATAGAATTTAGATGGTCTACCAGCACCATTCGCAAACCAGTCCAAATTGAGTAACATGCCCTGTATGTTTGTTTCAGAGCTCAACTGACCAATATTACATCCTTTGAAATATCACCTAACCTTTCAACCTTTCTTCTCAAACTGATCATTAATCTTCTGTTGATGTATCACCCATCAAACTTCTGGGTCCGGTGAATCCTACAGCAAATAGTAGCAGAGAGTCATTGTCAATAAATCATTATCAATGAGCATCATATGATATGAGACTGGGGTTGGTTGTGTCTGTGTTAACTAGGGATGAACACCATTTGCCAACTTCGATACGATATACATACCGTCGATACATTTTTTCGGTTTTCGGCTCGTATCGCGATACGCAAATTCAGCCCAATCTGCAATCTAGTGCTTTTTTGGAAAAATCTGCAAGCGATACCAATAATTTGGTCCGGATTTTCAGCATTCTACCGTGAATTGCAACCTGGGCGAAGGTCGGTTAATGTCTTTTTCCCGATTTTTCACATTTCTTGGCGAAATATAAGTCGTTTTTGACCTGTTTACATGGAAATTAAGCATGTGAAGGGTAGGATTGCATCGAACCGAAAGTTTGATTTCGGTTATCAAACCATCGGAAAGAACTGGTACGATCGATGTACCGTGAACCGGTGTCCATCTGTAGTGTTTTGCTCCCTGGGTATCATTGCCATATGACTGCAGATATGAAGATAGCAAAGCGGTGCTTATACAAAAATACTATAATATTTTGTATATGAGGTAAGAGTCATTCAGAATAACTGAACAGGGAAATTAGTGAATATGAGTAGGCCTATCCTTTGTTGGAAGGCAATTCTTTAAACAGCCAGTGACACTTAAAACTTTACAACTGTAATATCTTAAGAATTTTTTCAGGCCGGTTTTTTAGGTTTCATGAATGAAAATGTTGTCTGATCTTCGTTGGCATTGCTTCGCTTACAGTTTTCTCCGCCGTTTCATTTTTCAAAATTCAAAATGTGGCAAAGACATGCCAGGATGTCTCATTTCTTCAGCATCCTGAAATGTGCTTATTTATAGTTAAGTAACAAGCCTACACTGAAAGGTTACAAATTGCCCAGTCCTGTATAGTCTTTCAAAACCTAATTGATTGTTCCCAGGACATCCTTTCATGAATCCTTAAAGCTGCAAAGGAGCCTTTATGATGGACCAATTACTATGGCAATATATACTGAGACCATCACCCGAGTAAGCGGATGTGTCTGCATATAGAGTCATCTTGCCCATCTCAACTTTCAGCTCTTCAACATCTCATCTCATTTGGTATGTCAGTTTCATAAAATCTTCATAAAAACCAGCATCTAAATTGCAAAAATAAATAAAATGTCAAATTCCTCACTAATTTCAGTTCTTTAATGAATGAATTGCGCCATCTACTCTGGAATATCTAGTTAAATAGACTTACTGGTTTAAAAAAATTAAATTGTATTACCCTGCATCACGATTCACATCAACCAAATAAGTGACTCTATATACCTGCACATATTCACCTTGTCCGACAGCAACGATTGGGCAGTCAACATTGAAATCTATCTAGAAGTTGGAAATCTATCTAGAAGTTGGAAACTGTTTACTGCAATGAATACTATTTTTGATATGGATCTACTCAATAAAGCAACATTCAGAAGCTTTTGTTCACATCACATTGACCTGAGAAACATCAAGGAAGTCTTGACTGACAGATCAACTATTCAACTTTTGCCATTTGACAAGAAGCTGGCTAAATCCCACACCCTATCATCTCTTGCAAACAGAGAGTGCTTTTGAAGATGTTCTCTAAAGACAAAGTCTCAACTCACTTGACACTAATGCCTGAAAACATCTTTCATATGAAAGACTTTTGGCTCTGTGAGCTTTGAACAGACTGGCTGGATCACGGCCTTTCTCAAGCCATCAGAAAACACTTTGCTCCTTACTTTAAAAGTGTAGTACATTGCATGAAGACATGATCTTCACTAGGATACCTGATCTTATCTCATTCACTTTACATCAACCAGAAAGTTTTAGTTGTGTGCCAGAATGACAATGAGAAATCTCAGAGAATGGTTAAAAAGATAATTTTATATGATGGTATTAGAAGAAATGTATTGTGAATTAATAATTATCAAACAGACTTGAATTCTGAACCAGAAAAAAGCATTACTCTGATTTTGCCAAAATGAAATGAGCAGCAGGCTTCGATTTCAGTGTTGTACGAGCTGTCTAGTTACATCGCACATCAATAACTTGCAGTCGTTATGCTACAATTCCTCCCAAGAGACAGATCCATGCCAATTCCTTATCACATATGACTGATATAAATTCATGACATGAGACCAAACTTGCAGCTGTTGCATGTACAAGTTATGCCAATATGTCAAAAATCATCAATCATTTCAAAGACATGGACCAGATTTCCTCACTTCAATTGAGTAAGAGACTGTATGCAGCCCACAATGTTACCTAGTGTAGTTAACTAGATAACCAGTATTAATTTTATTGGTGAATTTACAAATACAGATCTACAAAAACACTGTTTGAAAAATGCGTAAGATGATAGGCTGTGATTTAAAAAAAAAATTAAATATTAAATCATCATTCTGAATTCTGAGATTAGTGTCTCATGTAGGAGGTGCAGATTAAATGTAATCGCCCTTATAGAATTATGATTCATCATGCGGGCCATTTTTGCAACCTATACCATGATGGCATGATGTTATATTGGTTTGATATTCATGATAACATGATTCTCTGAAAGCATTTTTGTACAGTCTTGATCAATGGAAGATTCAGTTGGTTCAAGAATTTTTATCCTCAAAATGTTGTTATTACAGAGATTGTAATTATTACGAGGGGCGTTCAGAAAGTTCGAGGCTTTTTTTTTAATGGATACTTATTTTCAATCTAGAGCTATGGATTTTTTACAGGATGAAATTCAGCATATTTGGAATGGATTTTCAAAATTTTGGACAATTTGGACATTTTTAAGTCCCTTTGTGGTTGCCATGGAAACTGAAAGTTCAGCTAGTTGGGGCAGGTAATACTAAAACCAAGAAAGCCAACAAATTGTGACTGTGAGAGACTTCCCTCTCTTGCTTGTATTAGTGAGATTGACAATATTTGACACAAGAGATATGATATTGGCTTCTAAATATACTTTCAAGTACTCCTGCATGCCAGCTTCTGCAATGGAATTTCAGGTGGCAAGCGTGTGTTTCCCTGCCTGCATATGGACTTGTGAAAGCATGGATTCGCTAGTATGAACAAGAAACACAAATGGACAGAATTATCCATCCCAGCTATTCCTGTGGCATGTTGCTTTACAAAAGTCCTAGTTTTCCCTTACTTTAGTCCATGGGGGCTAGAGTTTCAGGTACTGGAAGAGAAAAGACTTTGGATGACCGAAATGCTTTCACTAAACTTTTTTGGAGGACTTTGAGGAACATATACTTCAATGGGCCAGGTGTATGAATTAATGCTTTTGTTGAGCTTGAGAGTATTTTTAAAGGCTAATATTATATTTCTTGTGTCAGATATTGTCAAACTCACTAATACAAGTGATAGAGAGAGGTCTCTCACAGCCAAAAGTCATTGGCTTTCTTAGTTTCAGTATTACCTGCCCCAACAAGCTGAACCTTCAGTTTCCATGGCAACCACAGAATGACTTTAAAATGTCAAAATTGTCCAAAATTTTGGAATTCCATTCCAAATATGCTGAATGTTATCCTGTGAAAAAATCATAGTTCTAGATTGAAAATAAGTGTCCATATAAAAAAAGCCTCGAACTTTCTGAACGCCCTTCGTAGGTTTCGGGTTACCCAATTCAAGTGAGTCATAACAATTACACATTTTTACATTACCCTAAATGTATTTACTCTGGATTGCTCATGGCATCTGACCTCTTTACTTAGTATTCATCATATTAGGTAAATACATTTGCCCTATAATTCAGTAAAATAAAATGGGAATTTGAGATTGAAAACTCAGAAACCATTTTTACCATATTTCTTCATTGACCTGATTCATTTCATATCAGTTTCAGCTTCAGAATTGTACTGAGACTTCTTTTTCAATAATTTAAACCACTTCATTGAATGAATATGTCTGTAATAGAGATTGAAAACCGGCACACAATTGCATGACTAATCTGAATATTTGGAAAATCTATGTGGAAATACAGATAGGATTAATGACAAATTGATTGGAAGGAACTGTTCCTATTTGTCTTATTTCACACATCAGAGTCTCGCAATTGATGATGAAATGCGAGCAATAAACATGCTGAGTGCTTTTACATTTGAAGGTTCACTGCTTCTGCTTTTTGGTTACCCCTCAGACTGGTCCTTAAGGAGAACGTGTCAAGGCCAAATGATCCAAATAAAGACCATGAATTGCAGTCAAGCAGAATAGTGTAGTTAATGTATTACCTCTGACTCACAACTCCCAGAAATGAGTTTGCCCTGGTATTATATTTGACTAGAATACCCGCTGGAAATAGATTAGTGACATATGAAGAGTTTGGTGTATGCATTTAATATGTAAATGGCATGGCGATGAAATGCACGCAGCACGTACACCGTTGTTTTAGGAGTTATGGTGTTACCATAAGTTTGATTTGTATTTGAATTTCAATGTATGACAGGCGGTCGTTTAACTGTTGAAAAGGATGATGAAGTATTCCATATAGTATTACATGATAAGTACAGAGAATATTACGGAAGAAAAGTGAATTTGGAAGGCACTCGTGAATTGTTTATGTTGTGTTAAAAGGAAACTAAAGCATTGATAAGAAGCTGGACGCACTGGATGTAATTCCCATACTCCTCTGCAGCTTGTCAAGATGTGTAATTCCCTGCTGTGGACTGTTGATGTTGAGACTATTACTGCACAGATTTGTGAGTCCTGTCTTTGGGTCAATTCGCTGCGCGAATATGAGACGGTGGCTTCAGTTGTATGTTGCAAGGGGGGAGGGGATTTTCAATGCTAATTGGTGGGACAGACTAATGAGCTGTCTATATCATTATGTCTGTCTATCTATCTATTGGTATATCTATGACTATCTATCTATCTAGCTATGTATCTATCTATAGGCGGACATGTATCCATCAATTATGTATCAATCTATCAATCTATGTATCTATGAAGATATCTATATATGTATTCATGTGCACTTGCATTGTAAAATGTCCATAGATCCATTATTGCACATATTTGTGAGTCCTCTCTTTGGCTCAATTCGCTGCGTGAATTTGAGACAGTGGCTTGAATTGTATGTTGAAGGGGGAGGGGGGAGTTTCAATGTTAATTGGTGGGAGAGACTAATTAGCGGGCGTCTGTAAAACGCGGAACGGAACGGAATCTGTATTTTGCGGAACGGAACTGTAAAATGCGGAATCTGTAAAATGCGGAACGGAATCTGTAAAAAGCGGAATCGGCGGAACGGAATCTGTAAAATGCGGAATCTGGCCGCCGCCGAAATTAGAAGCCAGATAATGCATTAGAGCAGGCCTATAGGCCTACACATACACAATGCAATTGGTACCCTTCTTATTGTATCACTGTCTAATTGGAATTGAAGTGTCAGTGTCTATTCTTTTGGCATTTAAGTGTCAGGATATCATAATCTGATTGAAGTGTCAGCCTGGTGAACATTCTTGAGTGCAATTAACCATTCAGATATTAGCTGATATTTGAATTGGGAATTTGGGATTGCTTTGAACATAGAGCTAGCTATAAGTCAAAATCATATTTCTATGCTTTGAAGAACTTACCATAAAATCAGTTTTTTTTTATGACATTGATTGATTGATCGATTGATTGATTGACTTTTATTTTATAGTGACAGGTACAATTAACATATACAGGCATAATCACATAAAAATATAGGTGGTACCCAACCCCTCAGGGGTTTATCTGCCACTTCAAATCACACTCAATAAACATCACCAGGTGGCTATATAAGTTTACATAGATAATTAAAAAAATAAAAAATACAGTATTACTAGTTATATTACTAGTTATATAAAATATGTTTTCTAACTTCCCATGCTTTCTCGATATATACAGTCACATTTTTCTTTTGTTTCTCAAACAAATGAATGAATTTTTCTTCCATAGACATATCATTAAAATCAGGAAACAAAAGATTAACAGAATTAAATAACACATTCCTAGTTTCTTCATATGCTTTCTGACATGCGTGTAGTCCTATTAATAATTATTTTACATTGCTTTATGTCTTACAATGTTTTATTCAAGGCTGAATTTTCATTTTATAAATTACCCTGTGTCAGGTACTAAATTCATGACTGAGATGTCCATCAGCACATACAAGAAGCCATGTAGCTAGCTTCTCAAATCATCAGACTAGCATGCATGAAGCAGAATGAATTTCAGTGGAATTATTAGGTTTACTAAATATGACCAAGCGACCTGCCAAAAAATCTAATTCCATAGGGGGGGGGGAGGGATGAGATGGTCCCTTCAAAGTTTGCTCGATTGAGTGGAAAAATAAGCCGTCTCTGAATTCGCCAACCAGAGAAGTTCTTACAAAATTTATGTGACCTTTCAAAGAGCTTCTCTGATTGAGGTGGCCTATTTTCTGTCCAGATGAAGTTAACAGGTTCAGTCAAAGCATGTAATTGGAGAGTGAATAAGCTGCCTATCTTTTATATCTGAAGAGCACAGACTCAGCTGGTAGTAGTAAAGTATTATAGAAGTAAGTACTATAGAACTTAGAAGTATCAAGTCGAGGTGGTTGCCTACCCTGCAGACTTCAGGTTTAGGGAATTTTATCATTCCTCAACAATCCCCCCCCCCCAAAAAAAAATCACATAGCATAGAGGATGGTAGTTATTACTTGTATCGTTGTATGACTCACAATATTAGAAATGTAATTCATAATTTCATTGGAGTGGTATCTTTGGATTTTGACACAAGGAAGCAGGGTTTGCAAGTTTACTGCAAGGTGGTTTTTACCGGGCGGTTTTTACCGGTAAAAACCGCCTTGCCGAAAACTAGTTTTAGGCACTTTTCTGCCGTAAACTGCCTTAAACCCCAAATTTAGCTCAAAATCCCAATTTTTGCTTAATGTTGTGTAGATTTAACAAAAAATTAATTATATTCCCATTTCTTAATTGTTGCAAAGGTTACAAGCAGTATTGATTGATAATATTTCTACCGACAAATAATGTGCATTTCAATCATTACAAGGCATATATTCCCACTTTTGGGCTTTTGGACTGACCAAATTAAGGCCGATTTGGAGTAAAAGGCATTTAAGGCAGTAAAAGGCGGTTTTTACCATTTTAAGGCAGTTTACGGCAGTTTAAGGCAGATGTCGTGCCTAAAACAGTTTACAGCTGCCTTTTTGCCAACCCTGCAAGGAACAATTAGGCCTAATAGTTATATATATCTTCCATGAGCCAAAACGGACCAGGCCGCTCTCACAATCAATTCCCTGAGTGGACTATATAGGCTTATGTATTGTATATATATCTTATGAATGGGAACAATTTTAAAGGTTATCAAGCTTAAGAATTGACCAGTCGAGTCAAAGATACTGGTCAATTA
Source organism: Platynereis dumerilii (assembly GCA_026936325.1). Classification (NCBI taxonomy): domain Eukaryota; kingdom Metazoa; phylum Annelida; class Polychaeta; order Phyllodocida; family Nereididae; genus Platynereis; species Platynereis dumerilii. The sequence continues at coordinate 8,895,638 of JAPTHN010000001.1, read as the reverse complement.
TGTAGTCCAAAATATTTATAAGCAGCGAAGAAAACCAAGCAATAGGCCCTATTCCTTAAAAGACAATTAAGGATCCAGAAATGGAAACTCAATGACAGCCTGGTGTTACATACTGGCCTCATCATTAACAATCTACTAAAGGACATAATGAAAGTTTTGGTTTGTTCTGTTAGCATTTCGGCGGGGGGGCAGGGAGAACAGGTATTATTACAACCAACAATTGAAAAGACAAATCTAATAGAGGTGTGGATAGCATATGTGGATAGGGTGGTATAATGTGGTGCTGACAGATGCTGTGCAGGTAAAAAGATGAAGATTGATATATATATATGGTATGTTAATTGGGGTGCATTGGGAAATGTGGATTAGAAAGGTTATATGCAACCTGAACCATTATCACCTAATTTTGAAATATTCTTACCTACACATGCCACTGTGCCACAATTGAAACAAGTTGTTACAGCCTACGAATGATGAGTACTTACAATCTCCTTCAATTGGACATCAATGACCTCAACAACTCCTATCAAATACATTGAAATGAGGTGTCAATTTGTCATTGGGAAACTTGTGACCTCATCAATTGATGTGGTGTGACATGCTAAATGACTTTTCCTAATAGCACTGAAAGTATAGGCTATGTCATTACGATCTCAGAAACTGCCTATAAATGTGTCATTCAGAATAACATGGCAGAGATTGGGATATATGGCCTCACAAGGTACATTCCAGTTTTTTTCCGTAAGCACTCGTTTTTCATCTACTGTAACTTTATTGTGTCATAACAGGGTCTCATAGAATGAAGGCGGCAGGCCTATAGGCTATTTAATGGACCAATTAAATCAATCAATCAAAAGCAAAATGTCAACAATTAGCATACAATAGAAACTTAGATCTTCAATTAGAAGTGTCATAACTAAAATATAATGGCAATCGACGGGGGTGAGTTAATTCACACCCTCGCTAATTGAAATTCAACTGTGAAGCAGCCATAGGCCTATACAGTCAATTGAGGTCTTCCAGTGGGCTACAGCAGTACACAGTACAATTTCCGCATTTTACAGTTCCGTCTTTTACAGTTCCGCATTTTACAGTTCCGTCTTTTACAGTTCCGCATTTTACAGTTCCGTTTTTTACAGTTCCGCGGAATACAGATATTCCGTTCCGTTAATTCCGTTCCGTTCCGCTAAATACAGACGCCCCTAATTAGCTGTCTATATGTCTGACAGTTGATATTATGTTAGTTTAAGTCGCATTTGGATAATAATATAAGAGCTTAGATGTGCATGACTCGTGTGAGGTCATTTATTTGACTCGTCCCAGGTGCTCCTGTGATTATGCAAATGATTCTGGTTGCAGGCTGTTCTTGTTATTGGAGTACCCCTCCGAAGTACATAGGGTTAGTGAGTGGAGCAGGGGGAGTATGACTGTATGAGCAGCACTGATGGAAGAGCCCTATGATTGGGAATGTTGTTTTTCCGTGAATAAGGTGTCAAATAAAGCAGATTGCAAAGGAATTAGAGCGTTTTGAAGGATAACAGAGCTTATTTCAAGAGAAAATGTCAATTCCTTTGTATATGCCAAGTTTTTTGCTGTTTGATACAGGAATGGAAAAGAAATAAGATAAACAACAGAATTAGAGAGATGTCGAGTTATGTGATAGATTTAGAAACACTCAGTGGCATCAAGTTTATCACAGACAGACCAGTTGATGGTAATTTAGTTGTTTGATGCAAACAGAAACTGACAAACAGTCTTGAATCTTTCATTCTTCACATGATGAAGTGGCAACATAGGCGTATCGGAGGGGAGGGGGTAGGGGGGGCGATCCCCCCCCCCCCCAAATGTTTGGGAAACAGTGAGATTCGGGCAAAAAGACTAAAAGATTTGGGCAAATGATTAAATAATCACTATTGAAAATTAATGATTTCCAGGCAATTTTATTTGAAATGGTATCAAATCTAGATCTTAAAATTCGGGCAAATGTCGCTCGCCCCCCCAAAAATCGCGCGCGCCGTACGCCTATGAGTGGCAATTTTAGCAAATAAAGGCCCTGAAGACAGACAATATCGCATAAAGACGACCACCTCATTTACTGAGAAAATGGCTCTCCTTTGCCTACAAAGACATTTTATAACAGGCAATATTTGTCATCAAAACCATGCTTAAAACCAAACATGCTAATTTCAACACCATTCTCCTTACCGGATTTGATAGATTGCTGTGTTATCAGTAAGTTATGGCTGGTGACTCTCATTTGAATAATAAAATTGTTGTTGGCAATGCATCCCATCTATGTATCTGTCATATTCTGTCACATATATACATATTTGCCTTAAAATAAAGATGCCTAATGCAACCATGCATGAATCAAATATAGGAAAATACATACGCAAATAGCTTGACCAGATTATGTCGACCCTTATATTTCAGAAATAAACAGTGCACATGTATGGTTACACATGCAGATATAACCCAGTTATGTCGGGTTGTGATAAATCACTGAAAAGAAGGGAGAGCTACATAGCTTACATGCAACAATGGCAAACCAGTCCAGATTGTGTAACCTGCCCTATTTTGTTGCTTCATTGTTGCACTAACCAATCTTACATCCTATGAATCATTTACCTAAGCTTCTCCTTATACTGAGTGTTGATCTCCTCCTGACTTATCATCCATCATACTGCTTGGTCCAGTGAATCTTATGGCAAATAGCAGCAAAAAATCATTGTCAATAAATCATTATCAATATTCACCTTTATGATACAAGAGACAGTATAAATGTTCATATGGGTTTACTTCCTTGATATTACTGACAAATATAACTGTATTGACCATAAAAGGAAAATTGGCGATTCTGAATACCCCTTGTAGGAAGTTCAATGTGTAAATCATTCTGTAATAATTGAAATATGTTTAGCTCAACATCTCAGAATGTGTTAACAATTTGTTTGTGTCACATATCAAAATGTTTGTCTGACTTTCCTCTATGGTGCTAAACTTACTGGGTTTTTATTGTCAATTTTTGAACCCCAAACTTGATTGAGGCACGCTATGCTGTTTTACTGTATCCCGAAATTCCAAAGCTCCACTGGCAGGTAAGAAATGACTTTCCCAAGTTTGGCCCTTAAGACCTGATTGATTGTTCTGCTGAAATTTTTTTGTGAAACTTGAAGCTGCCAAGGTGCCTTTATAAAGGGCCAATCTATTCTGAGACTATCATATAGGTCCATGGAGTGAGTGACTATCTCAATTCATAGATTCATCTCACCCATCTGAATAAAGACGGCAATTAATGTCATAGAATCAAGAAGCTGAATACGGGTAACTACATACTCAGTCAATAACTTCTTTTTTTGTGTGATGCCCAGACAATGACCTGCAGTCCTGCACCTCATCTGAACGATACCCGGCTGGGATTTTGCTTATGATGGTCCGCAGAAATTTCGAGTTCCCAAACCGGGTGTTCAAACCCATGCAGGCTCAGACCATCTTAATAATTCTGCTACCCATTTGCAAAAAACAGAAAAAAAACTCTATATTGTAGCAATCACAAATTACTCATATTAGTAATTGAATTTAATACCTTGTGAAACTGTGATTCTGTGAATTGTTCATAGGCATTGAGACACTGAATTAAATACCAATTTTGATGTTATTTTGACATTAAGTTCATGTCAGAAAAAATACTACATTTCTATCAGCAGCCTATCAAAAGTACTCTTTCTACCAGAGTACATTCCAAGGATAATATCTTGTTTACATTAGTTCAACACAGGTGTTCATGCCTGGGTTTTAAGGTAAGCTGGACCTTTTGCAGGTTCTAGCTTTATTGCCATCCAGTGCTCCACTCAAGGACAAATTGTTCATGAGGTGGAGAAGTGACAGGCCCTAATGAGGTCTTGCTGATGAATAGAGCAAGGGGCCCCTTCATTCTGCTACCCTAAGAAGATACATAACACAGTTATTTCTACCTGAACACTGGCCTATGTGGTTTTTTGATCGTCTTATCTTCCAATAAAGCTGATAGAGCCCTGACACGGATGACACACATTACAGAATATTAGATGGCATAGTAATCTCCCTGTGTCAAGTAAGAAGGAAAGAAAATGTCAAACAGACATTTTTGTTTGATTGCTTTTGCCTCCACCCATATTCGTAAAAATGTGACCTTTGTTTTAAGCTATTCTGAATACTGCAAATAGCACAAAATTATGTAAGACAAATGTCAGACAACACCGATTTGTCAGATGTGGTTAGTTGCTCTGATAGCATACACAAAGGTGAATACAGAAGCACCATGCGAGCTATGTCAAGTACTGCCGTTTTTACCGTGAAATGAATAATTTCCTGGCAAGGATTATCAAATAGTCACCTCCATAATATTATCATCGAGTGTCTTTAGGGTTTTTTGGGATATATTTGTGTCAATTCCATTTCCAGTCTTCAAAAATTGGCAACAAAACTCTGCACAGCTCTCTGGTAGCATCACTCTCTTATTTCAATCATTATGTCTGAATTGCCATTTTCAGGCAAACTACTGCCACCCTCCCATGAAATGGTCATGCCGTGCACCTATATCCACTCTCAACAAGTCTCAACCGCCCTGTTCTGGGTTTCATGTGGTTGATTGAGGAGATGAGAGATAGATATAGAGAGTGGGAGTCCCCAACATTTTAACATTTACCGTATGTAACTTAGTAAGGGATCTACTACTTGTCCGCAATAGACACAAGGAGTCACAAATTTAAGGTCTCATCCAAACGTCATCCAGTTGGGATTTTGCTCATGAAGGTCGACTAAAAATGTTGGGTTTCTCCATACAGGGTTGTGACCCATGCAGGCAAATGCTTTCAACAGAGCAGGAAGCAACCTCAACCACTCTGTCACCCAGGTGCCGTACAAGGTATGAACTTCTTCATAACAGATTATGTCTTTCAAGACTAGATTGATTATTCCTTGTTGGGGGACAATACAGTGTGTCCGCCTATAAATGCCAAAGGCTGCAGTGATGCTTGGAACAAGGACCAATCTTTAGAGAGAAAGTGTGGACACCTTCAGGGCTTTCATGTTTTTCACTTTCCCCTAGAACAGTGGAGATGTATTTCCAAATTTTGCTAACAATATGGATACAGGGGATATGCCTTTAATCTGTAACTTGACAGCCAACATATTTCAATTATTTGTTTATCCTTTTAAACAATCCAAATATTATAGAGGAATATTGAGATCTAAGATGCTGTACTATTTGAACATAGGCCAATCACATGTGTTGTTGCAGTCTTTTAATGAAGTGAGGACCAAGAAAGATCTACTTCTGTTTTGATTGTCAGCCATTTCTCTTAACTAACTCCTACTGTTTTTCATTGTGTCTGGCTGTTGTGTTGATGTTACTCACACCAGTCAGGTCCTTAAAACACAGGCTGCAATTTAGCAAACTTCCAGCCAACAAAGTCACAACAGTAAATGTGGCATTCCGTGGGTGCACAGATAGAATGACCAAATTAATAACAATTGAATTGAATATTTAATCAATGCATCTAATGATATTTTACATCAGCAAGCGAACTTGAAATAATAATTTCATTTTTGTTTGGTCCTTCTCATTTTCGTCCATGTAAGTAGAGCGAAAGCACATACTTCACGGACCACGTTACGTGACCTCATCTCACATCTGAGCAGAAACAGAATTCCCAAAGAAATGGGCCAGGTGTTGGCAGGAAGTAGGAATGATACAAGTTAGTGAGAAAATTGTCGCTTTTATAGTCAAGTTCTCGAAGGCAGTGGATTCATTTGTTTTGGAGAAAATAAATGTAAATAAAAATTATATAATATTCACATAGGACATGACCCCAGTTTAGATGGCTGACTGTCCTGCAATGGACAACAGTTTTAAACGTAACATAATTTGAATAATTTTTGTTTCTCATTAATTCACTTTTCGAATTTTGCTTTCCAGATGCCCTCAGTGAACCTCTTCAAGTGTGGAACTTCTCAAGCCTTCACCAGCTGCTTATTTATCTTCTACAGAAATCTCAATCAGCCTTGCTTTATAACTTTTCTTTGATCTTTTGAAATAAAATTTGTGTCAGATATTGATATTTGTTGTGTTGGTACTTGGTAGTGATATCCCTTACCCTTCATTCCTCCTCTCTGCAAAAGGCCAAGTCGCGACTCATTTGAAAAACAAATTGATGTTGTTCCTCTAGGAATAGAAGTCTGCCAGTGATTGACAGTATATTTGAATTAAAACGTTCCAACTGTCTTGTCTGTCTGAAATCAACTAAATATCATACTTTGACATATATATATAGAAGGGCTTTGGCATGGATCATTCTTGTGCTATATGACAAAATTGGTATCTAACTTCAGTCTTAAATCAATATCAAAATCAGTGTCCTTCTCAGTCTGGTTCACAGACTTCCTTTAATTCAAATTGTTCTATTTTAGGCTTAATCAGGGTTTGCATGCATCTAAAACTGAAATTTGACACGCAATCTCATGACTAATGCGAATTAAGCCATATTCTGGAAAACCTATTGGGAAATATGGAAGATTCATGACAATTTGATTAGAAGGTACTGTTGTCAATTTCACACATCAAAGCTTGTCCGCTTGTGATATGAATTGTGAGCAGTAAACATGCCAAGTGAGTTACATAAATGGATCAATTGTGTTTGCATTCTGGACACTTCTTAGACCCATCCTGAAGAAGAGAGGGTCAAGACTAATGATCCAAGTGATGACCATGAAATGCAGCCAGTCAGGATGGAGGGGTAACTTATTCCCTTTTGATATAAATGGGAGTTCCCTGGTACTATAGTTGCGTTGTAAAGACCAGCTTGCATCAAGTTTATTGCAAGCAGGCCTGTTTGTTGTTCAGTTGTCTGAATTCCTTATGCACTCCGGTCTGTGATGTTGAGGTTAGCTAACCAAAATTATTGAAAGCTTTGAGACAGCAAGAAAAACTGAAAATTTAGTTGAAAAATGTTGGTAATGGTACATGCTGTTCGTCATTTTTGGCTGCAAACCATCAAGATTATGAAGCATCATAAATGCAACATTTATGGTATAGTTTCATCACCCATACATCTTCCGTGACTACATAAATGGTGTAAAGCAATTCATCTAAGTATATATTGGTGTTCTTTCTGGAAATGAATATAAGTCAAAGAATTAGTAATATACTTCAGGTAACCAGCTTGACATGTTCATGTCAACCCTCATATTAGAAGCAGACCTTTAGGGTTTCTCACACAGATGTGGCACACTTTCGACGTATCATGACAAAAGAGAGATAGATGACAATGAATGACTATTCTTCATTTGATGTGAGCAGAGGTAAATGGCTACCAATGGCTGTCACATGAATTTCAACTTCGGACGATTCTATAACTATTTCATACCTTATTTCTTCATTAATTAGATGACATCATTTGTTTTTCCGCAGCCACAGAACACTACTCTGACCCGCATCCTGGAATACTATTGTATGTAACAAAGTTCCTAACGATGCTAACTGGTGTAAATCGCTTGTTTATGTCTTATTATGATTGCATGGACCTTCAAATCCTGAATTAATTGCTTCCAAGACATCCTTCATTGGATCATGTTCCTTAATGAACGGCTAGTCTATACTGAAACTGCAATATTTTAAAGTATATTTCCATTTGTAACTCCACCGCCCCGGTCCAACATTTTCCGGATCTGCCCTGATACTGGTTCGGTATTGAATCTATTGCGTGATATGATTGATATTTAGATGGAAAGATTGACAACACTATGTCAGCTTGCCGTAAAAAGTTAGCAATGAGCAAAAAGCCCAACAGAAGGAGAAGTTCCAGTAATTTCATTTGCTTGGAAGCATCAGTATTGCTTAGGTCAAATGAATACTATAAGAAAAAATTAGTTAAAGGGATCTGTCAATGATTAATGAATTTAAAAAGTGATAAGCATTTTTAAAGATTCAGAACTAACATTGTGTGACACGTAAATATATCCCCGATATCAGGAAAATATCTCATTTTGCAGAAGCAAAGAACAATAACTTAACTTGCTGTAGATACTTTTTAGCAGATAAAATTCAAACAAGATCAATAAAGCAACATTCAGAAGTTTAAGTTTGCACCACATTGACTTAAGAAATGTCAAGCAAGTCATTCAAGTCAAGAAGCTGACTAAATCACACACTCTATGATCTCCAGCGAACAGAGAGTGCTTTTGAAGATTTTTGCCAAAAACTCAGTTAAAGCAGCGACTACACAAAATCTCAACTCACTTGACACTAATGCCTGAAAACATCCTTCATATAAAAGACTTTTGGCTCTGTGAGCTTTGAATCACAGCCTTTCTCAAGCCATCAGAAACACTTAGCTCCTTACTTTAAAAGTGTAGTACATTGCATGAATATATGATCTTCACTAGGATACCTGATCTTATGCCATTCACTGTGCATTATCAAGAAACTTTTAGTGGTGTGCCAGAGTGAGAATCAGATAACTCAAGAGAGTATGGCTAAAAATATAATTTTGAAAGGTGGTATGAGCAGAAATGTATTGTGAATTAATAATTATCAAACATACTTGATCACAGAACAAAAGAAAATTGAATTACTCTGATTTTGCCATACGAGAAGAGAAGCAGGCTTTGATTTCAGTGGTGTACTGACTGTCTATATACATTGCACATCTATACCTTGCAATCCTTATGCTAAAATACCTCCCAAGAGATTGATTCATGCCTTATGACAGGTCATTGATATAAATTCATGCCCTGCATGATATCAAACTTACAGTTGCATGGATGAGAAATACCAATAATGTCCAACATGTCACAAACCATCCGCATTTCCAAGACATGTACTAGATTTCTTCACTGATTTAGTAAGAGACTGCATGCAGCCCGCAGTGCTACTATATACCTAGTGCAGTTAACTAGAAAACCAGTATTCAGTTTATGGGTGAATCATTTCTTATATTACACATTATTTACAAATGCAGATCTACAAAAACACTGTCTCAAAAATGCGTAAGATGATAGGCTGTGATTTAAAAACAATTCGATATTGAATCATCATTCCAAATTCTGAGATTAGTGTCTCATGTAGGAGGCGCAGATTAAATGTAATCACCCTTATAGAATTATGATTCATCATGTGGGCCATTTTTGCAACCTAATACCATGATGTTATATTGGTTTGAGATTTGTGATAACATGAATCTCTCAAAGAATTTATGTACGGTTTTGATCAAACAGAAGATACAATTGGTTCAAGAATTTTTATCCTCAAAATGTTGTTATTACAGAGATTGTAATTATTAGGTTTCGGGTTACCCAATTCAAGTGAGTCATAACAATTACATTACCCTAAATGTATTTACTCTGGATTGCTCATGGCATCTGACCTCTTTACTTAGTATTCATCATATTAGGTAAATACCTTTGCGCTATAATTCAGTAAAAAAAAAAGAAGGAATTTGAGATTGAAAACTCAGAAACCATTTTTACTATATTTCTTCAGTGACCTGACTGATTTCATATCAGTTTCAGCTTCAGAATTGTACTGAGACTTCTTTTTCAATAATTTAAACCACTTCATTGAATGAATATGTCTGTAATAGAGATTGAAAACCGGCACACAATTGCATGACTAATCTGAATATTTGGAAAATCGATGTGGAAATACAGATAGGATTAATGACAAATTGATTGGAAGGAACTGTTCTTATTTGTCTTATTTCACACATCAGAGTCTCGCAATTGATGATGAAATGCGAGCAATAAACATGCTGAGTGCTTTTACATTTCAAGGTTCACTGCTTCTGCTTTTTGGTTACCCCTCAGACTGGTCCTTAAGGAGAACGTGTCAAGGCCAAATGATCCAAATAAAGACCATGAATTGCAGTCAGGCAGAATAGTGTAATTAATTTATTACCTCTGACTCACAACTCCCAGAAATGAGTCCTTATGATGAAGTGGCAATCTTAGCAAATAAAGGCCCTGAAGACAAACAATAACACATAAAGACGACCACCTCAATTACAGAGAAAATGGCTCTCCTTTGCCTACAAAGACATTTATAACAGGCAATATTTGTCATCAAAACCATGCTTAAAACCAAACATGCTAATTTCAGCACCATTCTCCTTACCGGATTTGATAGATTGCTGTGTTATCAGTAAGTTACGGCTGGTGACTCTCATTTGAATAATAAAATTGTTTTTGGCAATGCATCCAATCTATCAGTCATATTCTGTCACATATATATATATACAATGTATATACATATACATTTGCCTTAAAACTAGAAAATAAAGATGCCTGATGCAACCATGCATGAATCAAGAATAGGAAAATACATACACAAACAGCTTGACCAGATTATGTCGACCCTTATATATTAGAAATAAACAGTTTACATGTATGGTTTCAGAAGCAGCTATGACCCAGTTATGTCGGGTCTGTGATAAATCACTGAAAAGAAAGGAGTGTTCCATAGTCTCCATGCACAATGGCAACCAGTCCATATTGTGTAAGCAGCCCTATTTAGTTGCTTCATTGTTGCACGGACTAATGTTACATCCATGAAATATCTCCAAACCTTTCTCCTTATACTGAGTATTAATCTTATCCAGGCGAATTATCCACCATACTTCTTGGTCCTGTGTATCTTATGGCACATGGCAGCAGAAGAGTCATCATCAATAAATCAATGTCAATGAGCACCATATGATACCAGAGAGGTATTAAAGTATATGTGGGTTTACTTCCTTCATATGTCAACTGGCTTTGAGGGCGTGGGATCAAATCTCACCCCAGGAACTCACTTTAGTCCGAGCCCATGGGACATTAAATGGAGGCGGGTTGTATCCAGTATTCTATGCTGGGGCAACTGAAAGACCCTGGGCATCCCTGAATTAATAGGGTATTGCCAGACTCACAGTCTTCTCATCTCATCATCATACGGCGGTCAACTGCCTCGATATAGCCCACTAGGGTGCTGCAGAGGCACAAAACACAAACAAACAAACAAACAAACAAACTTCATACACATATATAATAGACAAAAATAAATGTAAAGACCATAAAAGGAAAATTGGCGATATGGAACATCTCTTGTTGGAAGTTCAATGTATGAATTATTCTGTGATAACTGAAATATATTCAGCTCAACATCTCAGAATGTGTTTACAATTTGTTTGTGACATAGGCCTCTCAAAATGTTTGTCTGACTTTCCTCTATGGTGCTACATACAAGTACACTTAGTAGGTTTCTGTCATCAATTTTTGAACCCAAACTTGATTCAGGCACACTATGCTGTTTCACTGCAACTGTATCCCGAAATTTGTTTATTAACTGCTAAGTTCCAAAGCGACACTGGCAGGTAAAAAAATTACTTGCCCCAGAAAGGCCCTTAAGACCTGATTGATTGTTCTGCTGACATTTTTTTGTGAAACTTGAGCTGCCAAGGAGCCTTTATAAAAGACCAATCTATACTGAGACTATCATATAGAGTAGGTCACTTTCTCCTTCATAGATTCATCTTGTCCATCTGAGTAAAGAGGGCAATTAACATCATAATACCAAGAAGCTGAATAGGGGTGGCTACATACTTGGTCTATAACTTTTTTTGGAGGGCATTACTGGTGATTTACTGGTCTTGCCCAAGCTTTGACACATTGAGTATTGATGCTCAAACAATGCCCTGCTCCTCATCCGAATGATATCCAGCTGGGATTTTACTCATGAAGGTCCATTGAAAATTTTGGGTTTCCTCGCTGGTGTTTGGACCCATGCCGGCACAGACCTTCAGCGGAGCAGGTGGGCACCTTTACCACTCCTCCACCCAGTTAAAAAATAACACAATGTTATAACAATCACAAATTACTAATAATTGAATTTAGTACCTTGTGAAATTTTTAGCCTGTGAATAGTTGTATAGGGTTGAAACACTGAATTTGATGTCAATGTTGATGTTATTTTGAATTGAAGTTCATGTCATGAAGAAATACTATAAATGTTGATGGGCAGCCCAGAGAAAGCACTCTCTACCAAAGTAGGTTATTTTAAGGATAATACCTTATTTCCATTAGTTCAACACAGGTGTCAATACCTGGGTTTTAGGGTAAGCAGGACCTTTTGCAGGTTCTAGCGACTTCCTCCAGCTTTATTGCCATCCGGCGACCCACTCAAGGACAAATTGTTCATGAAGTGGAGAAGTGACAGGCCCTAATGAGGTCTTGCTGATGAATAGAGCAAGGGGCCCCTTCGTTCTGCTACCCTAAGAAGGTACATAACACAGTTATTTGCACCCGAACACTGGCCTATGTGGTTTTTTGATTGTCTTATCTTCCAATAAAGCTGATGGAGCCCTGACATGGATGACATACATTACAGAATATATAAATGACATAGTCATCTCCCTTTGTAAAGTAAGAAGGAAATAAAATGTCAAACAGACATCTTTGTTTGATTGCTTCTGCCTCCACCCATATTAGTAAAAATTTGACCTTTGTTTTAAGCTATTCTGAATACTGCAAATAGCACAAAATTATGTAAGACAAATGTCAGACAACACCGATTTGTCAGATGTGGTAAGTTGCTCTGATTGCATACACAAAGGTGAATACAGAAGCACCATGTGAACTATATGTCATCATTGTTATGTACTTCCGTTATTACTGTGAATTGAATAATTTCCTGTCGAGGATTACAAATGGTCACCTCCATATCATCGGGTGTCTTTGGGAGCTTTTTGGATATATTTGTATCAATTCCTTTTCCAGTCTTCAAAAATTGGCAATGATGTGGACGCTCGCAGGAGCTCGCGGAATAACACACTAATCACTAGGGGGCAACACAAGACAGCATATGTACAGATCTGTGGCAATGCAAGAGTAGTCCACTAGTAGACAGCTTATTTCTCTATTTTAATTATTACGCCTGAATTGCCTTTTTCAGGCAAACTACTGCCACCCTCCCATGAAATGGTCATGCCGTGCACCTATATCTGTTGTTTGATGAGATGAGAGAGAGATAGAGAGAGCGGGAGTCCCCAACATTTTAACATTCACCATAAGTAAGGGATCTCTTACTTGCCCGCAATAGACACTGATACAAGGGTCACAAATTTAATGTCTCATCCGAACGTCATACAGCTGGGATTTTGCTCTTGAAGGTCGACTAAAAATGTTGGGTTTCTCCATCCAGAATTTGGACCAATGCAGGCAAATACTTTCAACAGAGCAGGAAGCAACCTCAACCACCCTGGTGCCGTACAAAGTACAGTTGCGGACGAAAATATTCATACAGCTGAGTACTCTGCACATATTTGGTAATTACTCTTGAGTCAGGGGTGCGAGGAGAAAAATTTCACTCTTAAGTCATTGCCCTAATCAATTGTCATTATCAAGCACTGCAAACTTAAGCATATCTCTGTTTTCAAGCTCAGGGGGCATACAAACATAAAATTTCAACATGACAAAAGTATTCATACAGCTCGAACACGCTGTGTATAAAGTGCATCAAAAGCTTGAATTTCCATTCCAAATCATTTGTAACTTTCTGTGGCTTCTTTGGATAACCTCCTTAGTAGTCCTGAGTGCTTTTTTGGGTGTTTTTATCTGTTTTGGTTGACCCACACCACCCTATATCGCTGGTATCATTTTACCATTAAATGTATATGACATTTCTCAAAAGTTGGCAATAAGTCCATAAAGAATAACTTCATTTCTTCAAATGGTCCATCATAGCTTTCTTTATGCAATAGGTTGTGCCTGGTGTAAACTACAAGAAGTCTCATTTGGTTTTACAAGATTTAGACATGGGTACCAAATGTCTAGCGAAGTCTTGAAAGTTTTGCCCATTGAAATAGCATTGGGTCTTGGACAATTTTTATCCTAGGTCTTTTGCATCATATGCAAATCATCACATGCATGCCACAAGTTAACTTTAGTCCAAATGAGAGTTTGCACTATTGATTAAAGCAAGCCATGAAACCAAATTTTACTGTGTGTGAGCATTTAGCTTGGCTTAGCGAGCATCGTTGCATAAGTTTCGTATGCTCTAGGTATGCCAGTGATTGACAATATCTAAGACAAATCTGAATTAAAAAGGTCCAACTGTCTCATCTGTCTGAAATCAACTAAATACGCCTATCATGCTTTGACATATATAGACAAAGGAAATGGAATGTGTGCCACTAGATGTTATCTGAATTCTGATGGTATCACAGAATATCTATAGTAAAAAGGGTTTTGGCATGGATCATTCTTGTGCTATGTGACAATCACAACCCCCAAAATTGGTGTCTAACTTCTATCTTGAATCAACACCAAAATTAGTGTCCTTCTCAGTCTGGTTCACAGACTTCCTTTAATTCAAATCGTTCTATTTTAGGCTTAATCAGGGTTTGCATGCATCTAAAACTGAAATTTGACACGCAATCTCATGATTAATGCAAATTAAGCCATATTCTGGAAAACCTATTGGGAAATATGGAAGATTCATGACAATTTGATTAGAAGGAACTGTTATCAAATTCACACATCAAAGCTTATCCGGTTGCGACATGTATTGTGAGTGGTAAACATGCCAAGTGAGTTACATAAATGGATCAGCTGTGTTTGCATTCTGAAAACGTCTTATATTAGACCCATCCTGAAGAAGAGGTGTAAAAGCTAAATGATCCAAGTGATGACCATGAAATGCAGTCAGGCAGGATGGAACTAATTATTCCCTCTTTATATAAATGGGACTTCCCTGGTACTATAGTTGCGTTGCAAAGACCAACTTGCATCAAGTTTATTGCAAGCAGGCCTGTTTGTTGTTCAGTTGTCTGAATTCCTTATGCACTCCGGTCTGTGATGTTGAGGTTAGCTTACCAAAATTATTGAAAGCTTTGAGACAGCAAGAAAAACTGAAAATTTAGTCGAAAAATGTTGGTAATGGTCAATGCTGTTCGTCATTCTTGGCTGCAAACCATCAAGATGATGAAGCATCATAAATGCAGCATTAATTATAGTGTCATCACCCATACATCTTCCATGACTACGCAATTGGTGTAAAGCAATTCGTCCTAGTATATATTGGTGTTCTTTCTGCAAATGAATAGAAGTCAAAGAATTAGTAATATACTTCAGGTAACCAGCTTGACATGTTCATGTCAACCCTCATATTAGAAGCAGACCTTTAGGGTTTCTCACACAGATGTGGCACACTTGTGACGTATCATGACAAAAGAGAGATAGATGACAATGAATGACTATTCTTCATTTGATGTGAGCAGAGGTAAATGGCTACCAATGGCTGTCACATGAATTTCAACTTCGGACGATTCTATAACTATTTCATACCTTATTTCTTCATTAATTAGATGACATCATTTGTTTTTCCGCAGCCACAGAACACTACTCTGACCCGCATCCTGGAATACTATTGTATGTAACAAAGTTCCTAACAATGCTGACTGGTGTAAATCGCTTGTTTATGATTGCATGGACCTTCAAATCCTGAATTAATTGCTTCCAAGACATCCTTCATTGGATCATGTTCCTTAATGAACGGCTAGTCTATACTGAAACTGCAATATTTTAAAGTATATTTCCATTTGTAACTCCACCGCCCCGGTCCAACATTTTCCGGATCTGCCCTGATACTGGTTCGGTATTGAATCTATTGCGTGATTACGTTTGATATATAGATGGAAAGATTGACAACACTACGTCAGCTTGCCGTAAAAAGTTAGAAATGAGCAAAAAGCCCAACAGAGGGAGAAGTTCCAGTAATTTTATTTGCTTGGAAGCGTCACTGTCGCTCAGGTCAAATGAATACTATTATGAAATAATTAATTAAAAGGATCTACTGATTAATGAATTTGAAAATTGATAAGCATTTTCAAAGATTTGGAACTAACATTGTGTGACACGTAAATATATCTCTCATATCAAGAAAAATCATTTTGCCGAAGCAAAGAACAATAACTTTACTTGCTGTAGATACTTTTTAGCAGACAAAATTCCAACAAAATCAATAATGCAACATTCAGAAGTTTAAGTTCGCACCTCATCAATTCACTTAAGAAATGTCAAGAAAGTCATTCGTGTCAAGAAGCTGACTAAATCCCACACCCTATGATCTCTACTGAATAAGAGAGTGCTTTTGAAGATTTTCGCCAAAATCTCAGTTGAAGCAACGACTACACAAAATCTCAACTCACTTGACAATAATGCCTGAAAACATCTGTTATATAAAAACCTTTTGGCTCCTTGAGCTTTGAACAGGCTGGCTGAATCACAGCCTTTCTCAAGCCATCAGAAACACTTAGCTCCTTACTTTAAAAGTGTAGTACATTGCATGAATACATGATCTTCGCTAGGATACCTGATTTTACTCCATTCACTGTGCATTATCCAGAAAGTTTTAGTTGTGTGCCAAAATGAGAATGAGAAATCTCACGCGAGAATGGTTAAAAGATAATTTTTAAAGGTGGTGTTAGCAGAAATGTATTGTGAATTATATATTATGAAACAGACTTGATCTCTGAACAAAAAAAAAAATTTTATTACTCTGACTTTGCCTAATGAAAAGAGCAGCAGTCTTTGATTTCAGTGGTGTACTGACTGTCTAGTTACAATGCGCATCTATATCTACAATAAGCTACAATAACAATTCATCCCAAGCGATAGATCCATGCCAATTCCTTATGACAGGTGATTGATATAAATTCATGTCCTGAGACCAACCTTGCAGCTGTTGCATGTACGAGAGATACCAATATGTCACAAATCATCAATCATTTTCAAGACTAGATTTCTTCACTGATTTAGTTAGAGACAGCATGCAGCCTAAAGTGCCACCTAGTGTGGTAAACTAAATAACCAGTATTCATAGCTAGCAGTCATGTTAAAAAGATGTGACTGTGTATGCTTATATAAGGCTATTGTTTAAACATAATAGTGATTGGTGAAGGTATATACGCCTCCACCTGTGTCAGCCTACCATTTGAATACTGACTATCATTCCAGATATCCCTGTATGTATGTACATGTAGAATGGCGAAATGGTCAATAAATTGAATTGAATTGAATTGAAAAATTGGTAAGACGACAGGCTGGGATTTGAGAAACAATATCATATTTAGATCATCATTCCAAATGTAGAAGGCACACAGCAAATGTTATCGCCCTTATATAATTATGATTCATCATTTGGGCCATTTTTGCAGTCTAATACCATTATGTTATATTGGTTTGATATTCATGATAACATGATTCTCTGAAAGCATTTTTGTACAGTCTTGATCAAACAGAAGATTCAGTTGGTTCAAGAATTTTTATCCTCAAAATGTTTCTTAGTACAGAGATTAATTAGGTTTCCGGTTACCCAATACAAGTGAGTCATAATGATATCACATTTTTACCCTAAATGAGTTCATTTTGAATTGCTCATGGCATCTGCCATATTAACTTTATAGTCATCATATTAGGTATTACTTTTGCGCTATAATTCAGTAAAATGCGAAATGGGAATTTGAGGTTGAATACTCAGAAACAATTTTTACCATATTTCTTCTTTGACCTGATTCACGTTTCATACTTGGACTGACACTTCTTTTCAATCTTTCAAACGACTTTATTGTCGTACAGTGTCTGTTATAGAAACTGAAAGCTTGCACACAATTGCATGGCTAATCTGAATATTGGGAAAACCTATATGGAAATCTGGACAGGATTAATGACAAATTTATTGGAAGGAACTGTTGTTATTTCAAATATCAGAGCCTCGCCATTAATGATGAAATGTAAGCAATAAACATGCTTGTACACTCAGACTGGTCCTTAAGGAGAGCGTGCCAAGGCCAAATGATCCAAATAAAGACCATGAATTGCAGTCAGGCAGAATAGTGTAGTTAATGTATTACCTCTGACTCACAACTCCCAGAAAAGAGTTTGCCCCGGTATTATATTTGATTTAGAAACGCTCAGTGGCATCAAGTTTATCACATGCAGACCAGTTGATGGTAATTTGGTTATTTGATGCAAACAGAAGGGGACAAACACTCGTCTTGAATCCTTCTTCATTCTTCTTATGATGAAGTGGCAATCTTAGCAAATAAAGAACACATAAAAACGACCACCTCAATTACTGAGAAAATGGCTCTCCTTTGCCTACAAAGACATTTATAATAGGCAATATTTGTCATCAAAACCATGCTTAAAACCAAACATGCTAATTTCAGCACCATTCTCCTTACCGGATTTGATAGATTGCTGTGTTATCAGTAAGTTATAGCTGGTCACTCTAATTTGAATAATAAAATTGTTGTTGGCAATGCATCCCATCTATCAGTCATATTCTGTCACATATATACATATTTGCCTTAAAATAAAGATGCCTAATGCAACCATGCATGAATCAAATATAGGAAAATACATACCCAAATAGCTTGACCAGATTATGTCGACCCTTATATTTCAGAAATAAACAGTGCACATGTATGGTTACACATGCAGATATAACCCAGTTATGTCGGGTTGTGATAAATCACTGAAAAGAAGGCAGAGCTCCATAGCCAACATGCAACAATGGCATACCATTCCAGATCGTGTAACCTGCCCTATTTCGTTGCTTCATTGTTGCACTAACCAATCATACATCCTATGAATCATTACCTAACCTTTCTCCTTATACTGAGTGTTGATCTCCTCCTGACTTATCATCCATCATACTGCTTGGTCCAGTGAATCTTATGGCAAATAGCAGCAAAGAGTCATTGTCAATAAATCATTATCAATGATCACCATATGAGAGACGGTATTAATGTTCATGTGGGTTTACTTCCTTAATACGATTGACAAATATAACTGCAGAGAAAATAAAAGGCAAATTGGTTATTCTGAACACCCCTTTGTTTGATGTCAACGCATGAATGATAAATTATTGTGTGATAACTGAAGAATGCTTAGCTCAACATCCCTGAAGTAGGTTCATCCACACCATGATTTTTCACTGCAACTGTATCCTGAAATTTGTTTATTATCAACTAAGTTCCAAAGCAACACTGGCAGGTTACAAATACTTGCCCAAGTATAGCCCACAAGACCTGATTGATTGCTGACATTTTTTTGTGAAACTTGAAGCTATTCTGAGACTATCGTGTAGTAAGTGACTTTCTCCCTTATTTCATAGATTCATCTTGTCAATCTGAATAAAGAGGGCAATTAACGTCATAAGGGGAAGCCCATCTAATTTCTCAGTTTTAGTGAATCTCCAAGCCCTCACCTGATTATTAAATGCTCTTCTTACCAGGTCAATAACAGTTTCTTAAAGGGAATTAATTAATTACTGGTAATTAACCGGTCTTGTCCAAATTTTTGCGCATTGAGCATTAGAGCCCTTTGCAGATTGGCTGTGCATTGGAAAAATAAATTTTACTTCTTTTCACTTGCAACTGGCTTTGCCATGTCATTAACATTTACCTGTTTGTTACAGGGGCGTCTGTTTCATTTTAAATTGGTGGGACAAATGATAATACCTTGTTTACATCATTTCAACACAGGTGTTCATGCCTGGGTTTTAGGGTAAGCAGGACCTTTTGCAGGTTCTAGCGATTTCCTCTAGCTTTATTGCCATCCGGCGACCCACTCAAGGACAAATTGTTCATGAAGTGGAGAAGTGACAGGCCCTAATGAGGTCTTGCTGATGAATAGAGCTAGCGGCCCCTTCATTCTGCTACCCTAAGAAGATACATAACACAGTTATTTGCACCCGAACACTGGCCTGTGCGGTTTTTTGACCGTCTTATCTTCTAATAAAGCTGATAAAGCCCTGAAAAGAATGAAACATCTCCTTGTGCCAAGTATGAAGGAAATAAAATGTCAAACAGACACTGTTGTTTGATTGCTTCTGCCTCCACCCATATTAGTAAAAATGTAACCTTTGTTTTAAGCTATTCTGATTACTGCAAATGGCATAAAAATTATGTAAGACAAATGTCAGACAATACCGATTTGTCAGATGTGGTTAGTTGCTCTGATTGCACACACAAAGGTGAATACAGAAGCACCATGCGAGCTATATGCCACGTACTGCCATTGTTACCGTGAAATGGATAATTTCCTGTCAAGGATTATCAAATGGTTACCTCCATATCATCAGGTGACTTTGGGAGCTTTTGAGATATATTTGTGTCAATTCCTTTTCCAGTCTTCAAAAATTGGCAACAAAACTGCACAGCTCTCTGATGGCTTCACTCTCTTATTTTTCCATTTCAATCATTATGTCTGAATTGCCATTTTCAGGCAAGCTACTGCCACCCTCCCATCAAATGGTCATGCCGTGCACCAATATCCACTCTCAACAAGTCTCAACCGCCAAGTTCTGGGTTTTCATGTGGTTGATTGAGGAGATGAGAGAGAGATAGAGAGAGTGGGAGTCCCCAACATTTTAACATTTACCGTAAGTAAGGGATCTCCTACTTGCCCGCAATAGACACTGATACAAGGAGTCACAAATTTAATGTCTCTTCCAAACATCATCCAGCTGAGATTTTGCTCTTGAAGGTCGACTAAAAATGTTGGGTTTCTCCATCCAGGGTTTGGACCCATGCAGGCAAATGCTTTCAACAGAGCAGGAAGCAACCTCAACAACTCTGCCACCCAGGTGCCGTACAAGGTATGAACTTCTTCATAACAGATGTTGTCTTTCAAGACTAGATTGATTATTCCTTGTTGGGGGATAATACAGTGTGTCCGCCTATAAATGCCAAAGGCTGCACTGATGCTTTGAACAAGGACCAATCTTTGGAGAGAAAGTGTGGACATGTTTTTCACTCTCCCCTAGAACAGTGGAGATGTATTTCCAAATTTTGCTAACAATATGGATACAGGGGATATGCCTTTAATCTGTAACTTGACAGCCAACATATTTCAATTATTTGTTTATCCTTTTTAACAATCCAAATATTATAGAGGAATATTGAGATCTAAGATGCTGTACTATTTGAACATAGGCCTATCACATGTGTTGTTGCAGTCTTTTAATGAAGTGAGGACCAAGAAAGATCTACTTCTGTTTTGATTGTCAGCCATTTCTCTTAACTAACTCCTACTGTTTTTCATTGAGTCTGGCTGTTGTGTTGATGTTACTCACACCAGTCAGGTCCTTAAAACACAGGCTGCAATTTAGCAAACTTCCAGCCAACAAAGTCACAACAGTAAATGTGGCATTCTGTGGGTGTATGGATATTGGATAGAATGACCAAATTAATAACAATTGAATTGAATATTTAATCAATGCATCTAATGATATTTTACATCAGTAAGCAAACTTGAAATAATAATTTCATTTCCAGTCCATCAGAGAAAACAAATCACTCTCCTTAAGCTATTTGTTTGGTCCTTCTCATTTTCGTCCATGTAAGTAGAGCGAGAGCACATACTTCACGGACCACGTTACGTGACCTCATCTCACATCTGAGCAGAAACAGAATTCCCAAAGGATTGGGCCAGGTGCTGGGCAGGAAGGTGGAATGATACAAGTCGACAGAAACTTGTTGTTTTTGTAGTCAGCTGTTAGAATGCAGTGGATTCATTTATTTTGGAGAAAATTGAATACAAATGTAAATAAAAATTATATTATCATATTCACATAGGACATCGAGTTTAGATGTGTGGGTGATGCCTGACTGTCCTGCAGTGGACAATGGTTTTAAATGTTACATAATTTCAATAATTTTTGTTTCTCATTAATTCACTTTTCGAATTTTGCTTTCCAGATGCCCTCAGTGAACCTCTTCAAATGTGGAACTTCTCAAGCCTTCACCAGCTGCTTATTTATCTTCTACAGAAATCTCAATCAGCCTTGCTTTGCACCCTTAACTTTGATCTTGTGGAATAAAAATTGTACAAGATATTGATATTTGTTGGCACTGTATTCTGCGTAGTGTTGGTACTTGGTAGTGATATCCCTTACCCTTCATTCCTCTCTGCAAAAGGCCAAGTCGCGAATCATTTCAAAAACAAATTGATGTTGTTCCTCTAGGAATAGAAGTCTGCCAGTGATTGACAATATATTTGAATTAAAACGTTCCAACTGTCTTGTCTGTCTGAAATCAACTAAATATCATGCTTTGACATATATATATAGAAGGGCTTTGGCATGGATCATTCTTGTGCCATATGACAAAATTGGGGTGTCCATATCAGTTTGGTTCACAGACTTCCTTTAATTCAAATTGTTCTATTTTAGGCTTAATCAGGGTTTGCATGCATCTAAAACTGAAATTTGACACGCAATCTCATGACTAATGCGAATTAAGCCATATTCTGGAAAACCTATTGGGAAATATGGAAGATTCATGACAATTTGATTAGAAGGAACTGTTGTCAATTTCACACATCAAAGCTTGTCCGCTTGTGACATGAATTGTGAGCAGTAAACATGCCAAGTGAGTTACATAAATGGATCAATTGTGTTTGCATTCTGGACACTTCTTGGACCAATCCTGAAGAAGAGAGGGTCAAGGCTAAATTATCCTAGGAATGACCTTGAAATGCAGCCAGACAGGATGGTTTGGGTAACTTATTCCCTCTTTATATAAATGGGACATCCCTGGTACTATAGTTGCGTGGCAAAGACCAACTTGCATCAAGATTATTGCAAGCAGGCCTATTTGTTGTTCAGTTGTCTGAATTCCTTATGCACTCCGGTCTGTGATGTTGAGGTTAGCTTACCAAAATTATTGAAAGCTTTGAGACAGCAAGAAAAACTGAAAATTTAGTCGAAAAATGTTGGTAATGGTCAATGCTGTTCGTCATTCTTGGCTGCAAACCATCAAGATGATGAAGCATCATAAATGCAACATTTATGGTATAGTTTCATCACCCATACATCTTCTGTGACTACATAAATGGTGTAAAGCAATTCATCCAAGTATATATTGGTGTTCTTTCTGCAAATGAATAGAAGTCAAACTTCAGGTAACCAGCTTTACATGTTAATGTCAACCCTTATATTAGAGACAGACCTTTAGGGTTTCTCACACAGATGTGACACACTAATGTCAGACAGAGAGATAGATCACAGTGAGCCCGAACCATTTTTGGAGTTTAAAAAATGGCCCAGCATAACCATTGGCGCCAATACATAGCTTAAGGTCGGAGGAACAAGCAGATGTAAAGAACAAAATATTCTGTCTGGAATATTTTGAGATATACATTTTTTGTAATTTCTGACTTATCACACCCAGTATTTAGCATCAAAAGTCATGTGGAAAGTCTTCTTAATGAGTGCCATTTTTGTAAAATCTGTTTTAAGGATAGAAAATTTCATTCAAAAGAAATAAAAATATTTTCTTTAAAAACGCAAATACATACAGTTGCATTTAATGTCAGGGAGGTGCGACAAACTCATGAATGCAAAAATTCCAAGTAAAGTGCCATTTTTCAAAAGAATTGCAAAATGAACATGTTCAATCATTCCAAGGGCATAAATTGAAATCATACTGCAACATGTTATGTGCAAACATGTTTGACATAGCTTTTGTACTACATGAATATTCTGAACCTGTCAATTAAGAAGGTAAGAGAAAAAACATCATTGCGAATCCGTGAGACTGTGATACCGAACAGAGGTTAGTTTGAATCATAAAAAAAACTTTACCTGTAAAATACTGTTCGACTCCCATCCATTTGAATGACAATAGCTTTTTGAATAGATGAACATGCTTGCATTTACCGAACTTCAAAATACACTTAATTCTTTCATGAAATTAGAGTGAAAAAACTAATTTAATAACATTTGAATCTAAGTTTTAAAAACCTAAGATTCAAATGTTATACAACCAATTGAGTACTTCTTCTTTAATACCAAACTGTGAATGGCAGAAAGAATAAGAATAAGAATAAGAATAAGAAAAAGAATACATTTTATTTAGTCTGATATCTTCTACTTTGACAGTGTTCATGAGGCTCTTTCAAGAAACAGGTGACAAGATTTTAATCTTGTTGTATTGTTTTGCACTGATTGCTGGCTATAATCCCCTGTCTTGAGTCTCAGGTCAATAGACTCTGAACTTGACACCCATTTAAATGTGATTAAAACTGGATTCTCATTCAAAGGGTTGTGTGACCATGCATAGGTAAAACCGTGCATGTCACAAGAATGGTAAAGAGATTTGGCTATCCTGGATATATGTGTATAACTCGAAATTTTTAGGAAAAATTATTAAATAATTAGTTTTATTAATTTATTTATAAAGATTCTGTGTCAGATATTGTCCTTTCCTTCTAAAAGTCATAGGTAAGGCCTGTAATGCTACATAGTGCTTGTGACATACTAAAAAATATGCAATTTAAGTTTATCACACACAAACCTCATTAAAATGTGACTTTTCTTGATAATCATGACATTCTGTATTTCAATTGTTATTTAAAAGGCAGTGATATATTGTTTTGAAGTCCAATTACGTGAAATGGTAATTTGCGCCCAGGTTTATTGGAATATTCCAAAACAAAGGAATGTGACAAACAAGAAATTGAAAAGTTGCAATATCTCAAAGAATTCCTAACAGATTTTTTTTGTTCTTTAAATCTGCTTGTTCGTCTGACCTTAAGCTACGTAATGGCGCCCATGGCTATGCTGGGCCATTTTGTTAACCCCAAAGATGGTTGGGGCTCGCTGTGAGATGACAATGAATGACTATTCTTCATTTGATGTGCAGTGAGTAACTGGCTGGACCAGAGATATGCAAAAGATGTGAAAAATGAACACAACTTCTATGAAAAGAGAAGTCATCCAGATGTGACGAATACATCCAGTTTCATTGAATTGTGTGTATATATTCATTGTAAAGCGCCGTAGAGCACTGAGTCTCTGTGAATATGGCACAATATAAATGCTGAGTAATAAATAAAATAAATTGAGTGATTACGATTGATATATATCGATGGGAAGATTGACATCATTATGTCAGCTTGCCGTAAAAATTTAGCAATGAACAAAGAGCCCAACAGAAGGAGAGGTTCCATTAATTTCATTTGCTTGAATGTGTCAGTGTCGCTTAGGTCAAATGAATACTATAAAAAAAAAATTAGTTAAAAGGATTGGTCAATGATTAAAGTCCGTTGCTTTTATAAAGAAAAAAATGAACACCAGTTCACTGTGAAAAATGCACTTCGTGACTCATGATAGCCGATGAAGTGTCATCTTCTGTACTTTCAACATGGGAAACATAGAGGCTGTTTGATTATTCATGATCAATAGAAGGCCATTTGACTTGTCATAACTGATTTTAGTGTGAAAATCAGATGCACAGTCCTTTCATTTGGCTGTCACCAACAAGCGGGATAAGTCTCCTTAAATCAAATTAACATTGAAAGCATTGGGTATGATTATGACAAATCATCACCATGTTGACACACTTCTGAAGTGCCATTTTCACAGTGCAACAGTCCTCTCTATTTTTATATCAAAGTGGCAGAGTAATGAATGTGATAAGCATTTTTAAAGATTCAGAACTAACATTGTGTGACACGTAAATATATCCCTAATATCAGGAAAATTTCTCATTTTGCAGAAGCAAAGAACAATAACTTAACTTGCTGTAGATACATTTTAGCAAAGAAAATTGAACAAGATCAATAAAGCAACATTCGAAAGTTTAAGTTTGCACCACATTGACTTAAGAAATGTCAAGCAAGTCATTCAAGTCAAGAAGCTGACTAAATCACACACTCTATGATCTCCAGCGAACAGAGAGTGCTTTTGAAGATTTTTGCCAAAAACTCAGTTAAAGCACCGACTACACAAAATCTCAACTCACTTGACACTAATGCCTGAAAACATCCTTCATATAAAAGACTTTTGGCTCTGTGAGCTTTGAATCACAGCCTTTCTCAAGCCATCAGAAACACTTAGCTCCTTACTTTAAAAGTGTAGTACATTGCATGAATACATGATCTTCGCTAGGATACCTGATTTTACTCCATTCACTGTGCATTATCCAGAAAGTTTACTTGTGTAGGAGAGTGAGAATGACAAATCTCACGAGGGATGCATGGTTAAAAAGATAATTTTAAAAGGCGGTATTAGCAGAAATGAATTGTGAACTAATAATTATCAAACAGACTTGAACAAAGAAAAATTGTATAACTCTGATTTTGCCAAATGAAAAGAGCAGCAGGCTTTGATTTCAGTGGTGTACTGACTGTCTAGTTACATCGCACATCTATACCTTGCAGTCCTTGACTCCTTATGCTAAAATACCTCCCAAGAGATTGATTCATGCCTTCCCTATCAGCGTGCCTCGGCGGTCCAACGTTGGCCCGAAGCTGGTCCGATGCTACTGACATCAGACTGACGCTGGGCCGACGTTGGACCACCGAGGCATGCTGACAGGGTTATGACAGGTCAATGACATGAATTCACGCCCTGCATGACATCAAACTTGCAGATTTCTTTAGTAGGAGACTACCAAGTGGGTTAACTAGATAACCGTTATTCAGTTTATTGATGAATCATTTCTTATATTACACATTATTTACAAATATACTGTTTCAAAAAATGCGTAAGATGATAGGCTGTGATTTAAAAAAAAAATTAAATATTAAATCATCATTCTGAATTCTGAGATTAGTGTCTCATGTAGGAGGCGCAGATTAAATGTAATCACCCTTATAGAATTATGATTCATCATGTGGGCCATTTTTGCAACCTAATACCATGATGTTATATTGGTTTGATATTCATGATAACATGATTCTCTGAAAGCATTTTTGTACAGTCTTGATCAATGGAAGATTCAGTTGGTTCAAGAATTTTTATCCTCAAAATGTTTCTTAGTACAGAGATTGTAATTATTAGGTTTTCCGTTACCTAATTCAAGTGAGTCACAATGATTACACATTTTTAAATTACCATAAATGCGTTTATTTTGGATTGCTTATGGCATCTTCCCTATTTACTTTATAGTCATTATATTAGGTAAGTACTTTTGCACTATAATTCAGTAAAATAAAATGGGAATTTGATGTTTAAAAACTCACAAACCATTTTTACCATGAACCAATGTATATTTGATCCTGACTCTGGGTATTCCATATATAATATGAGATAATTATAATAGTCTCTCAGAGTATGAAAATTTAGCTTACCAAAGCTTTTTGTTACCCAACTGACACCTAAATGTTGGGTAACAAACTAAAGAAGTGATAACAACACTAGACAGCTGAGCTATTTCATAACACTGAAGAAAGCCATGGGATGTGGCTGAAAGCTTTGATAAGCTAAATTTTCAGACTCTGAGAGATTATTATAATTATCTCATACATTTTTACCATATTTCTTCATTGACCTGATTCACTTCATACCAGTTTCAGTTTCAGACTTGTACTGAGACGTCTTTTCAATCATCGAAACCACTTCATTGAATTAATATGTCTGTAATAGAAACTGAAACCTGGCACACAATTGCATGACTAATGTGAATATTGGGAAAATCGATGTTGAAATACGGATAGGATTAATGACAAGACTGGCTGAATCACAAGTTAATGACAAATTGATTGGAAGGAACTGTTCTTATTTGTCTTATTTCACACATGAGATCCTCGCCATTAGTGATGAAATGCGAGCAATAATCATGGTTAGTGTTTTTACATTTCAAGGATCAACTGTTTGTGCTTTCTGGATACCCTGACACTGTTCCTTAAGGAGAGCGTGTCAAGGCCAAATGATCCAAATAAAGACCATGAATTGCAGTCAGGCAGAATATTGTAGTTAATGTATTACCTCTGACTCACAACTCCCAGAAATGAGTTTGCCCTGGTATCATATTTGATTTGGAAACACTCAGTGGCATCAAGTTTATCACATGCAGACCAGTTGATGGTAATTTGGTTATTTGATGCAAACAGAAGCGGACTAACAGTCTTGAATCCTTCATTCTTCTTATGATGAAGTGGCAATCTTAGCAAATGAAGGCCCTGAAGACAGACAATAACACATAAAGACGACCACCTCATTTACTGAGAAAATGGCTCTCCTTTGCCTGCAAAGACATTTATAACAGGCAATATTTGTCATCAAAACCATGCTCAAAAACAAACATGCTAATTTCAGCACCATTCTCCTTACCGGATTTGATAGATTGCTGTGTTATCAGTAAGTTATGGCTGGTGACTCTCATTTGAATAATAAAATTGTTTTTGGCAATGCATCCAATATTCTGTCACATAAATGTAATATATATATATATATATTTTTGCATTAAAACTATAAAATAAAGATAACATGATGTAACTGTGCATGAATCAACGGCAGGGAGATACATACACAAATAGCTTGACCATATCCTGTTGACCCTTATATATTAGAAATAGACAGTTTACATGTATTAGAAATAGACAGTTTACATGTATGGTTGCACATGCAGATATGAGCCAGTTATGTCGGGTTGTGATAAATCACTGAAAAGAAGGGAGAGCTCCATAGCAAACATGCAACAATGGCATACCATTCCAGATCGTGTAACCTGCCCTATTTCGTTGCTTCATTGTTGCACTAACCAATCTTACATCCTATGAATCATTACCTAACCTTTCTCCTTATACTGAGTATTGATCTCCTCCTGACTTATCATCCATCATACTGCTTGGTCCTGTGAATCTTATGGCAAATAGCAGCACAAGATTCATCATCAATAAATCATCATCAATGATCACCATATGATACAAGATCCGGTATTAATGTATCTGTGGGTTATCTTCTTTTGTATTATTGACAAATATAACTGCTTACCATGAAAGGAAAATTGGTGATTCTGAATACCCCTTGTTTGAAGTTCAATGTATACATACATTATTCTGTGATAACTGAAATATATTTAGCTCAACATCTCAAAATGTGTTTACAATTTGTTTGTGTCACGTATCACAAAGTTGGTCTGACTTTCCTCTATGGTGCTAAGCTTAGTGGGTTTTTGTCATCAATTTTTGAACCCAAAACTTGAGTCTGGCACACTATGCTATTTCACTTCAACTGTACCCCGAAATTTGCTTATTAACGGCTAAGTTCCAAAGCAACACTGGCAAGTGACAATTTACTTGCTAAAGTATGGCCCTTTAGACCTGATTGAATGCTCTGTTGAAATTTTTTTTTTCGTGAAACTTGGAAGTTGCCAAGGAGCCTTAATAAAGGACCAATCTATACTGAGACTATCATATGTATGGAGTAAGTGACTTCCTCAACACATAGATTCATCCCGTCCATCTGAATAAAGAGGGAAATTAACGTCATAATATCAGGAAGTTGAATATACTGGTAGCTATATACTCAGTCAATAACTGAGTCTGTCAATAGGTGATAAGGATTGAGACATTGAATCAAATACCAATTTTTGATGTTGTTTTGAAATTAAGTTTATGTCATAAGAAAATACTAAATTTTTAAGGGCAGCCTGTCAAAAGCACTCTTTCTACCAAAGTAAGGTATTGAAAGGATACGCCTAGTACCTTGTTTACATCATTTAAACACAGGTGTTCATGCCTGGGTTTTAGGGTAAGCTGGACCTTTTGCAGGTTCTAGCGATTTCCTCTAGCTTTATTGCCATCCGGCGACCCACACAAGGACAAATTGTTCATGAAGTGGAGAAGTGACAGGCCCTAATGAGGTCTTGCTGATGAATAGAGCCAGGGCCCCTTCATTCTGCTACCCTAAGAAGATACATAACACAGTTATTTTCACTTGAACACTGGCCAGTGCTTTTGTTCATCTTATCTTCCAATAAAGCTGATGTAGCCGTGACATGGATGACACACCTTGCAGAGGGTAAATGGCATAGTCATCTCCTTGTGACAAGTATGAAGGAAAGAACATGTCAACAGACATCTTTTCATTGCTTTTGCCTCAACCCATATTAGTAAAAATGTGACCTTTGTTTTAAGCTATTCTGAATACTGCAAATAGCTCAAAATTATGTAAGACAAATGTCAGACAACACTGATTTGCCAGATGTCGTTAGTTGCTCTGATTGCATACACAAAGGTGAACACAGAGGCACCATGTGAGCTATATGTCATGTCCATAGATATCCTCATGTCCATTCTAGGGATTTATATGGTTATATTAATTAGAGTAAGTCTACGTAATGCAAAGCATAAAAAAATTAATAAGTACTGCCATTATTATCGTGAAGTAAATAATTTCCTGTCTAGGATTATCAAATGGTCACCTCCTTATCATCGAGTGTCTTTGGGAGCTTTTGGGATATCTTGGTGTCAATTCCTTTTCCAGTCTTCGAAAATGTCAATAAAACTCTGCACAGCTCTCTGACAGCTTCACTCTCTTATTTCTCCAATTCAATCATTATGTCTGAATTGCCATTTTCAGGCAAAATATACGGCCACCCTCCCGTAAAATGGCCATGCCGTGCAGCTATATCCGCTCTCAACAAGTCTCAACCATTGAATAGCTAAACAGCATGGCATGCAATAAAACTTATAATTACATCTAGCATGTTGACCAGATTGACAATCTGCCTGCAATTTATCATGGCAAGTGGGAGCCGACTGGTATGCGAGTAATGAAATTTTATTTGGGAATCAAACTAAAGTAGGGTATCAACTGCCTATTTTAAGCTTTGGTTCATGTCCAGATTACTTTATAACACCCTCATATCCACTATTATTCCGTCTGTTGGGTTATATTGTAGATAACAGCCCGATTGAAAGATAGATGCGTAAGTGCCACCCTCTAAGCCAAGTTCTGGGTTTTCATGTGGTTGATTGAGGAGATGAGAGAGAGATAGAGAGTACAGGAGTCCACAACATTTTAAAATTTACCATATAAGAGGGATCTTTTACTTGCCCGCAATAGACACAAATACAAGGAGTCACAAATTTAATGTCTCATCCGAATGTCATCCAGCTGGGATTTTGCTCTTGAAGGTCGACTAGAAATGTTGGGTTTCTCCATCCAGGGTTTGAACTCATGCAAGCAAATGCTTTCAACAGAGCCGGCAATAACCTCAACAACTCTGCCACCCAGCTGCCGTACAAGGTATGAACTTCTTCATAACGGATGTTGTCTTCAAGACTAGATTGATTATTCCTTGTTGGGGGATAATACAGTGTGTCCGCTTACAAATGCCAAAGGCTGTACTGATGCTTGGAACAAGGACCAATCTTAAGAGAGAAAGTGTGGACACCTTCAGGGCTTTCATGTTTTCAACTTTCCCCTAGAAAAGTGGAGATGTATTACCACATTTTTTGTCGGATGCTGACAATATGGATACGGGGGATATGCCTTTAATCTGTAACTTGATAGCCAATATATTTCAATTATTTGTTACCCTTTTTTAAAACAATCCAAATGTTGTAGAAGGAATATTGAGATCTAAGATGCTGTACTATGACATGTGTTGTTGCAGTCTTTTAATGAAGTGAGGACCAAGAAAGATCTACTTCTGTTTTGATTGTCAGCCATTTCTCTTAACTAACTCCTACTGTTTTTCATTGAGTCTGGCTGTTGTGCTGATGTTACTCACTCTAGTCAGGTCCTTAAAACACAGGCTGCAATTTAGCAAACTTGCAGCCGACAAAGTCACAACAGTAAATGTGGCATTCCGTGGGTGCACGGATAGAATGACCAAATCAATTACAATGGAATTGAATATTTAATCAATGCATCTAACAATATTTTACATCAGCAAGCGAACTGGAAATAATAATTTTATTTCCAGTCCGTTGGAGAAAGCAAATCACTCTTCTTAAGCTATTTGTTTGGGCCTTCTCATTTCTGTCCATGTAAGTAGAGCGAGAGCACATACTTCACAGACCAGGTTACGTGACCTCATCTCACATTCAGGCAGAAACAGAATTCCCAAGGAAATGGGCCAGGTGTTGGCAGGAAGGTGGAATGATACAAGGGCCCCAGTTTAGATATGCAGGTGACTGTCCTGCAATTGACAACAGTTTTAAAACTAACATAATTAAGAACTTCCCGTAGGGAAGTTCTTATTGATATTGTACGGATTTGCACTTTTCCGCCGCGTTTTTGGTCATTTTTCAATGTTGAATAAAACATGGCCAAGGCAAGATATCAGAAAGCTACTTCAGCACAATATAGACACTAGAAATGCCCTTTGGTGTTGGGAATTACGCATCGGAATTACGCTTGACATGGGAATTACGGCCAATTTTCAATAAAAATTTCTCGCTCCGGTTCGGGGAAAAGTATTGACATACTTTTCCTCAAAATTTTTTCCCTGGATTCTCCAAAGAAATGCGCAGTGCAGAAAGGAATATCACCTCACGCCTCCTAGAAAATTTTCGAGAAAAACGAGTTCGAAGTTTTGGCACCCCGAAATTTCAAGGGGTGGTGTCATGAAAAACCATGATGTAGTGGTCTGAATTTCATGTCCTGCCACAAATAATGAGTACTACCGATGTACAGTGGAAATCCAAAAGTACGGCTCCCCAGCTCCAATACTTTAGGTGCCACAGGGCCTCAAAAATCGAACTTTTGAAGGGCTATATCTCCCTTAATATTAATCCTAGAGAAAAAACAGGACCATTTTTGAAAACCTCAGAATGTCAGCTTTGCAATGATGTATAGCAATAATCCCTAGGACGTATGGTATAGAATCGCGGTGGACATTGAAAATTTCATGTCACTTTTTGGGCCTCCCAAAACCTATTTTGCCCAAAAAAACTATGAAGCTCCTCATGGATGTTCATGTATATTTTTTGTGTGGTACCCATTATGGACCTGCATAATGCCTCCAAAGGAAAATGTTCTACTTAAGATACTTTTTGCTTGAGAATTTTTTTAATTTCAAAATTGAAATGTAGATTGCTCAGCTTCTACTTGTTCAAATGTCACGAAATTAACACCAAAAAATGTGGAAAATTATGGCCTTTTATGTGCTCCAAGGGCATATACCTTATACTAATAGCCGCATCTACAAATAAAATTTTATTTATTCATTTATAACTCATGAAGTATTATTTCAAATTAAGTCCAACTAATATGGAGCATTGCTTATTGTCTGCCCTATTTTTCCATGCAAGCACATCTCCCTACCATGAATTTTAGAATCCAATTAAAACTCTTCCAATACTGTTTCAAACCCCTTAAAATTGATATGATATGTTGCTTATTTGTTGCCCTATTGTTTGCAAATAAGCACATATTTTTTCTATTACATTTATGATTAAATTATAACTTGTGAAATACTGCTGCAAATCACTTAAAACTGATATGACATGTTGCTGACTGTTTGCCCTATGTATGTCTAAAAGCATGCCTTCCTACCTCTTATAGTTTGTCTGTGACAAGTCATTAGGGTTAGGGTTTCAACAAAGTTCATTGCTTTCAGGGTGCCATGATGAGGCCACAGTTAACCAGACCTACAGTAACTGGATGCCACACATATCAATGCTAAAATTATTACAACAAAGCTTCACAATGCTATGTTTCCTTTCTTTTGGAATGCCACAGTTCCAGGATTTGTACACAGCCCACCTTGCAAAGAACAATTCTTGTTTATTGCTATTGCTTAGATAATCTGCTCAGTAGCAAGCTAAATCAGCCTGATATTCCAGTCAAGCTTGTCATTGTATTGATATAGGCCCACATGTTGTTATGTACTGCCAGCATGCCACTTGAAACATCTGATGTTTTAAATATGTTCAAAATAACCATCATGCTACCTATTCACAAGGCCATTGCTGCTAATTATATTTTGCCCTTAATATATTCAAAGAATCAAAGTGAAACATAAGCTTACATGCTGTTTACACAGGCCTGTTACATGGGCCTGCATACATCTGCATGAACTCAATGAAAAAGCAAATGTCTCATTATGTGGGCCTACAAATTTACACCACATTATTTAAGTGTGGTCCGCAAAATTCACAATTTAACAGCATGAAGGTCAATTTTCAGAAGGCAAATAGTTCACACTCCTGGCTGCATTGTGCATGAAACTTTACTCAAACCTTTGGGAATATTGCCTTGTCTACATGTATACATTTCATTGATCAATTAATAAACTGTGCATCACTTGAGAGAAGTTTGGATATTTAATGAAGATTAAATATAAATTGAGTGTTTTATAATGGTCTGCTACTTTGATAAATCTTCTCTTTGTGAATCTTGGCTCTGTGCCAATTATCAAATTGACAGGTAAAAAGGGCCAGAAGGTGACCTCTGTGCACTCAACTGTGTTGATAACTATGTACAGATAGGAGGTGCTAGTGGTTTCACTTGAGATATATGGATGCCTCATGTATCTGGACAAATTGCTCCATGACCAAAATGTTTCAATAGCCATGGTCTTACTGTACCATTGCCCACAAAAGCCCTCCATGCTAAGAAATGTATGATTTTGTAAGTGCCACTGTTTGTGTAGTTCCTTGCACTATTGCAAGTCAGCTCGAAGTACCAACTATGGCTCTAGGCCAACCAAAACAGACTCATCAATGCCAGGGCAAGGAATCCAATGTACGGCAACAGAAAGAAAGGGAAAGGATCGAAAGGAAAGGAAGGGATTGGAAGGGAAGGGAAGTTCTTCCTTTAAATTGCTGTGCAATTTAGTATACTAGTTTCAATTGTTTTTGTTTCTCATTAATTGAATTTTAGAATTTTGCTTTCAAGAGCTCTCGGTGAATCTCTTCAAATGTGGAACTTCTCTAACCTTCACCAGCTGCTTATTTATCTTCTATAGATATTCCAATCAGCCTTGCTTTACAACCTTCACTTTGATGTTGTGAAATAAAAATTGTACAAGATATTGGTAAGTGCTGGCACTGTAGCCTGCGTAGTGTTGATAATGATATCCTTTATCCTTCATCCCTCCTCTCTGCTATGCATATAAGTCAAGTCAGGAATTACTTCAAAAGCAAATTGATATTGTTCCTTTTAGAATAGAAAATATATAAGACAAATCTGAATCAAAAGGTTCCAACTGTCTCGTCTGTCTGAATTAACTAAAATATCATTGATCTAACATAGACAAAGGAAACAATTTTTCTACCACTAGATATATTCTTAATTCTTATGGCATCGGAGCATAATTTAAAAAAACAGGTATTTGATATGGATACTTCTGGTGCTATATGAAAGTGCTTTGTTTTTCACACCTCTTTGACTCATATGTAAGAACATTTTCTTTTGCCTACAAGTATAAAAACACTGAAATTCACTAATGGGGATCAATTGAGGGTTGTGAGGAGACCAAAAATAAAAGTTTTACAATGACGATGAAAATTAAACCAATTAATCATGTTTATATGATGTGTGTGTAGCTGTAATTTCAACTGCACCAGTCGATCGGTTTTCAAGATACAGCAATTGAAATTTTGGTGATTGAAATGCTCATTTTTAACTTTTGATACATACGTTACCTACTTGTGAAGGTTTTCTCTCCAATTGAAAATTAATTTTATGTCTACAATGCCATAAATGAGATGCCATATACAATATTTTCTAATTTTATCCCTTCATACATTATTCCGTCAGTGATTATTGCCACATAACCTTTAAGATGATAAATATCCACTTTTAAGAATTTTTTTGATCAGAAATCGACTTTTAGACAGAAGTTGCTTGTGCAAGAAAAAATCTGAATGGTCAGAAAAAGCATTGCAAAGTGGGAGATTTGTGTTTATTTGTTTCTTATCAAGGCAGCTTATATCCTGAGAACAATCCAATGAATGGTAACGTATGTATCAACAATATAATTAAAAAGTCCTGCATCATTCACAAAAGAGCAAGCTATCAGAAAAGTTTTTCTGCGTTATAAAACTATTACTCGAAACAGGTTGAATAATACTATTATCATCCCTTCAACTCTGGTTTTGTTAATACATGTAATTTATTACATATACATGTCTGTCATTGTGGGTCATCCAGAATCTACAAAAATCGGAATTATACGTGCGTGCGGAAGGAAAGCTGTTTGGGGCAGTAATTTTTCATAAGACATTTGACGGATCTAACATAATTAACGATCAGGCTTAGTAATCCAATGGCTTTTTTCACTGTAATGAAATTGAACTTGATCAAATTCTCTCCATAGTTAGGCCTATTCCCATGTAGGCTTTGTGCTAAGTATGTTAAACAAGTTCCAATTATTGGTAATAAAGTATACATGGTATCTTATCTTATATTATCTTATCTTAAACCTTTACCCATGTGCCAGGAATTATCAGATACTACAGTGACCAAAAGAGGCTTCGACTAAAAAGTTGCAAGTTGCATTGATAACACTGCAAATTACTTATTTGTAGTTGATCAACAACCTTAGTGGGTTCAGGAAAGGAAAAAGAACTTTTATTGACGTAACATAGGTATCCATACATATTTGATTGATGTATGGTACATGTAATTCTAAGAAAACTAACTTGTTTCTAAAATGTATCACGAAGTTGAAATTGCTGATTTGGTGTTTGTGTGGATGCTAAGATAGGTGTTATAAAAATCAAGGGAATTACAGAATGATATATTCAATCAACAGTCTCAATGGTTCACTTTGCTTTTGAATTCCGTGGAGTTTTTCTTTAACCTGAGGGAAATAACTGATCTTTATAAAACCCTAAACAAAAGAACTTCATTGCTTCAATTCAATTTTAGACTCACAGTTGTGTTGTAAATACATTTCAGTCTATCAAAAGTAAATATTGAATGTTTCACTGAGAGTTTTCAGGGAAAATTCTGCATAAACATGCACAATTTTAGGCCTGGTCCTAATTGTTGGTAACGTAGGCATCGGTAACGTATGTATTTTAAGGATATTTCATGACTTATATCCAAAACTGACTTAGGTGATACGCTTGAGTCATACCATGCATCAAAAGAAGTTATAGTAATAAGCATTTTGGGGTGAATTGTTTTTGTTGATTTGCATGATTTATTGATGGAAGGATCACTGACAACCTTAGATCATATTCTGATGAGTTTTTGCATTCTGCTCACTTACACATTTGTGTCTGCTATAAAGCTATTTTCAGTACTCTCATTGATTTTTGTCCATAAGATAGCAATTCAATTCTGAATAAGACAGATGATAAGTAACAAACTATGGCTTTACCAAATTGAAGCTTTTCCTATCTTCTCCATGTTCATTTCAGGCCTGAGGGTCGAGGCCATGGCCAAATACCACCCCCCACTAAATATGCCACTGGGACCTCTCTGAAGCAAACTAGCTCCATAGTCCTATGTTTATGAACCTTGAAAAACACGAAAGAAACATATATTTTCTGTCTGAAATAGCCTTGTTGGGGAAGCAAGAATCACAATTTATGAAAATTCATGACTTCTGGTTATTCTGATGGCTTAGTCTTGCAATGAATTTAGAGTAAGGCCAAATACTTCTGAAAATGCAAAATTATGTGTTACCATGGCAACCGTAAATCTAGTAACTTAAAATTTCAGTAAGGGCCCTACTTTTGTACCCTTGATGCCTGTGTAAAATTTCAAAGCTCTAGCTTCAACAGTTTCTGCTGGACAACATGAGCCCTTAATTCTTGGTAACGTATGTATCGGTAACGTATGTATCGTCAAGGATATGTTTTGACATATACCACGATTGACTTCGATGTTGCAGTTATATGTATGCTATGCATCAAAACAAGTAACAATAAGCATTTTATGTGTGACTTACTTTAGATGTTATGTGCAATTCTTTGGCTCCCATATGTGTGGTAACGTATGTATCAACAGATATATAACTGCTGACTTTAAACCATTTCATCATTAATTAAACCTGGGGATCAAAACTTAAGCGAAAAAACAATTTTGTTTTCAAGTAATAGCAAAATATATGATTGATTTCAAAGACTGAGCATACGAAATTTCAGCTCAGGCAACTGTGAAAGGCTAGTGAACTTAGTGGTAACGTATGTATCTGTATGTGGGAGACAAAGGTTCCTTTGGCTGCCATCAGTAAGAAATTTGCAATAATCAAGTATCCTTAGAATATTTAGGGGCTGTCATGATATGGAAGCATGCGAAAATAAAATAATGCAACTTCATAAAGGTGCCAATCCAGATGACGAAGATGTGTGTCTTAAGTCAAGGTTGGAGATGGTAACGTATGTATCATTTTTGATGATTGATGTGAATTTATTCACCCTTAATCCAGAAGCAGCCCCCAGAATTTGTTTTGCTGGCAAAATTACAAAGGACTTAACACGATGGGGCAATTGCAAACAAAATTGAGGCATACTCTGGCCCTGGAGCTCTGGGCGACATGAATTGATCCTCATTAGTGAATTTCAGTGAAAAGCTAAGAAGTGAATGGAACAGACATGTTATACCTCGACTTGATACTTTGAGACTGAGAAATTTGGTGTTTATTAACAGTTTTGTGTGTGAGTCTGAAACATTATTGATAGAGTGAACATTTGCAAACAATCCCATGCAATAATTAACTGCTACAGATAAAAAACATTGTCTTCAGTGGTGTTGAACTAGCTAAACAAGTTATAAGATGCAGAATATGAGCTCTGAGCTTGTCAGCTCCTTTTAAAATTTCTAACATATATTTTTGCCAATTAGAACCATCAAAATTGGAGTCTAACTTCTATCTTAAATCAACCCCAAAATCAGTGTCCTTATCAGTCTGGTTCACAGACTTCCTTTAATTCAAATCATTCTATTTTGGGCTTAATATAAAGGTTTGCATGCATCTGAGACTGAAGGTTGACACACAATCGCATGACTAAAGCAAATGAAGCAATATTCTGGGAAAACCGATTGGAAAATATGGAAAATTTATGACAATTTTATTAGAAGGAACTGTGTGTAATGTTCACATATCAAAGCTTGTCCGCTTATGACATGAATTGTGAGCAGTAAACATGCCAAATGAATTTCATCAATGGATCAATTGTGTTTGCATTCTGGACCCTCCTTAGACCCATCCTGAAGAAGAGAGGGTCAAGGCTAAATTATCCTATGAATGACCATGAAATGCACCCAGACAGTATGTTGGGGGTAATAATATAACTAATTCCCTCTAGATACAACTATATTTGGGTTGAAAGGCCAACTTTCATCCAGTTTATTGCAAGCAGGCCTGTTTGATGCCGTGGCAAAAAGTGGTCTGAATTCCTTGTGCATTCCTGTCTGAGATTTTGTGGTAATCGTCTTGTTCCAACAAAACATACTACCTGACCATATGGTTTTTACCCGAGCAACCCTGATGACATATAATTATGTATGTATATCTTTTAAAGCTGGTTAAGGTTTTCTCAATATCTGCAGTCATATGTCAATCTTATAAAGGGCATTATACAAGGAGGCATCAATTTCACCTCAGCTTTCCTCCTGGCTGTTTAGCTTATCATGCTCATACATACGATTTATTGACAATGATTCTAATTCTGCTATTTGCTATCACATACTCAGGAGCTCAAAGTATGAAGGATGATATGTCAAGAACAGATGAATAATCAGTAGGAGAAAGGTTTGATGATATTTGAAGTAGGATTTGTCATCAGTGAATCAACAACTCAGTGATGCAAGCTAGGCAACTTGGCAAAGTTCAAATGGTTTGCTGTTCTTGTGAGTACATAAACAGATTTATAGTCATCTATCTCTCTTCTTTCGTGCATAAAAGTCTGACATAAGTGTGTCACATCTGTGAGAAACCCTATTTCTAAAAGAAGGGTTGACATGATCATGTCAAGCTGGTTACCGGAAATATATGACTCTCTTTTTCGCTTCTATTACTTTGCAAATAAAACACCAATATATACTTGTATGAATTGCTTTCAACCGTCAATGTAGCCACATATTATGACGTAAGCATGATGTCTTCATCATTTTTTTTTGGTCATGCTTCATCATCATGATGGTTTGCAGCCAGGAAAGACAATGAATGTTGTCCATTACCAAAAATCTGCGACTAAATTTTTAGCTTTTTATGCTGTCTTTCTATAATTTTGATAATATTTTTTGTTGGTGACGTTCGTCAAGATAACTGTCAACAAAATCAGGAGACGTTTTTTATACTGTTTAAAAAATAGATCTTTCGGGTCTTGTAACCTCAAAGTGTGTTGCCCGAAGCAATTTAGAATCGGTGGTCATCTTCTGCTATAAATTGTGAGAATTGAACGCACTGAAAAAAACTGAAATTTCAAGAATAGGAGGTGGCCATTTTGTCATACTTACTGACTGAGCAACGAAAGTCATGTTAGAAATTTGAAAATCCCGACTCTGTTTTTCACAAAAAAAAGCTTTGAGACAACACATGCAACATAAAATTTAGTCCCGCATTTGGAAATCAACAACGCTTTCATCATTCATGCCTGCAAACCATCATTAAGTGATAAATAATTCCAAACAAGCACTCTTAGAGCACAGCACCGGCCATGCTGCTCATGCTTTTTCAGTGGAATAGGCATGATTAAAATGCATGGTTGATGGGGGGAAAAATTAATGACTTTTTATCTGTACATTACCTGCTGGACCTGCGTGTGGTTTAAATGAATACCTGAAATAATTTCTTTGTGAAACTTGCTTCTTTTTGTTTTGTGTCTAATTTAACGTACAAAATGATTTTAGGAGTTTAAATGGAATGAAATAAGGTGAAGATAATTCAAAATCTTTGGTACAATTGAGACAGTAGGCCTAGATGAGAGGGAAGACTGGTGAGAAAGTGAATTGCACTTTGGCCTAAATGGTGGAGCAATTCAGTGCATTTGAAGGTCGTTGTTGAACAGAAATTAACAAAATCGATTGGAATTGAGGAAATAAAATGAAAGACCTATTCAACGCCCTGCAATTCTGAGTGTGTTCATATGTGCTCTCACACTCCACATGTGTGCCATGTGTATGACAGCGCTAATACAGCAGTAGACTTTATTGACAACTGGATATGAAACAGTGATACATGTTTTTTTTGAAATATATATATGAAGCAGAAAAATATATATTTTCAAATAAAAACTTGGTATCAAATTGAAAATAGTACACAGATAGGTGGTATTAGTATGTCCTGCCATTTTCTTTTGTGTTAGCCACGCTAATACAAAAGAAAATGGCGGTGCAAGTCAGGCTGACCCACCTGCTGGGCATACATTCATAAATGCAACAATATTGAATTTAATTAAAAAAATAGACACAGTAGGCAGAATCTACGATGTCTACAATGGAACATACAGATAAAATAAACCCTTGGAATGGCTTGGTTGGGCCTGGAGGCTCGTGACTCACATCGGATGGATATCACTGCATTACCGTCCTATGCATAGGATGCATGGCCGGTAATTACATTGTTATCTCCTTATACCTGTTCATCTTCATTGACGGCTGATGACTCCACTCACATAAACATTTGGAAGTAATTCATCGAAGCCTTCTTTCACATTTTCAAACATCTTGGTATTTTTCTGAAATGAATAGATATCACAGATCAAACAATAACACATTTTCAGCCAGCAAGCAGACACTACCAAAACATTCACTACAACCGGAACTGAAGATTCAGCTGCAGTCTCTTGCCCGTGATTTATAACTCCAAGCTCCAACCACTGGACTTTTAGGCACAACTTTAGAGACGAGATGCCCCTTATATTGTTTTCTAAAAGATGTACAGGCGGTAGGGGTATGTATGTATGTAATTTTATTATGGTACCAGAGGAAGCAATATGGTTAAAAAACAGGGTCATAAAGAAACAGTGAAACAGCAATTTTTGTTAGTTGTGCAGCTGTAAAAGACTTGCGGATTGTTTGTGAACGATGGCATGAAGTTGTCACCACAAGAGAAGAATGTTCATAAATGATAAA
This sequence comes from Platynereis dumerilii, assembly GCA_026936325.1. Classification (NCBI taxonomy): domain Eukaryota; kingdom Metazoa; phylum Annelida; class Polychaeta; order Phyllodocida; family Nereididae; genus Platynereis; species Platynereis dumerilii. Next base: position 8,853,844 of record JAPTHN010000001.1, on the reverse strand, counting down.
GTTTTGTTTCTTTGTAAATATGCTTGGAAACTAATAGGATTCATTTTTCACCACCCCCACATGTTTGCCAAAAGAAAAGATTTATGACAAGATGCTGGTTCATAATCGTTCTTGGGCATGCAATTAAAATATTGGTTCCATTGTTTCTCAACAAAGGGAAGACTACTCTCTTGCTCTCTAACCCAGGACCACAGTGTAGCAGTACACTGATAAAAAAAGATTGTCTGATGTCAGACAATATTTGTTCAAAAAATGTAAATCAAGTGGTTACCTAAACCAGGCAATTGAATTTTTCAAAAATCAAAATGTCAAAGAACTAGTTTATTCCATTCTATTAATTGTCAAAATCAGACAATTGCAGTCTGTAAATTTGATACGCAAAAAGAGTTGACTAATGCATTGGGAAAATGATACTTTGTGAATCATCATACTGATGATTTGTCATGATCATACCCAATACTTTCAATGTTAATTTGCTTTAATATAAAGAGACCAGTCTCGCTTGTTGGTGACAAGCAAACAAAAGGATAATGCACCTGATTTTTGCTTTTAAATCAGTTACATGACAAATTAGTTATCTTGATCATGACTAATCAAACAGCCTCTATGTTTCCCATGTAAAATATAGAGAAGGTGACACTTTAATGAGTCACAAAATGAATTTTTCACAGTGAACTGGTCTTCTCTTTTTGCATAACAGATGGATAGGCTGCAATAGAATGGAACATTCAAGTTCTTAGACATCTGGATATATTCCTTTTTTCAGTGTACTAGTTTCTTGGTTTTACACTAAGTCGACTTGAAATAATTGCTCCCAAGACATTCGCCAATTATTTCAGTTGAGCTGCTCCTTTTTGTTTGACCAAACACAAGTTCCATTTATAAGTTTGATTTTTTTCCGAGAAAGTAGCATTGTTATTTTGGACCAACCAAGCTAAATGTGGAAAACCTCTTGGGATTCGAGTTGTTGTTGAATGTCAAAAGTATGATAACATTTTGGAATTGTGCTCATACTTCAAGTATAGATTTGTTTTTTAAGTCACAACTTTAAGATTCAGGCCTTCTAAAACATTCCATTTTTATTCTCCTTTAGATGATATAGGGTATATCTAACACGGACTGCCACATCCCTGGTAAATACAATTGTTGGTGATGTAGTCTGAAGTGTAGTGACAATTATTCAAGTTTGTAGCCTACATCCTAAATCTTTCTTCTCCCCCTCAGATTCTGTAATTTCGGTTATTAGTCGAGAATTGTTTTGAAAACAAAGACATATGGAAAATTGTAGTTCCCTTGAAAATTCCAGCATTGGTCGGCATTATCGAATGCATGTAAATGATGAAAAATTCTGGGAAAACCTAATGGGTAATATGGAGGATTCATGACAACTTGATTAAAAGGAAGCGTTTCAGTTGTCATTTTTACGCATAAAAGCTTTGCCATTTGTGCCATGAATTATGAGCAGTAAATGTGCACGCCAAGGGCCTACTTATAATCCTTGGGTCAATTGCCTTTCTTTCTGGACTCTTCTTATATGTAACCCATCCTTCAAGAAAAGGGGTGGAAGCTAAATGATCTGAGTAATGACCCTGAAATGCAGTCATGCTGGATGATGTAGTAAATGTATTCCCATTGGATATAAATGTGAGTGTCATAGTACTATATTTGGGTTTGTAGCTCCCACTGGCATTAGGTTTTTTACACCTTGTCCAGTTTGATGGCTAACTGATGCATACAGATGAGGACAATAAGTGGTCTTGTGCTTTTTTCTGTCGCTGATATTGTGGTAATCTTAGCAATTGAAAGCCTTGCAGACACGCAGTTGTGAATCAAGCAGAACATTTATTTACATATTTTTAGCAGCGCGAAGCGCTAGCTCTTACTGAAGAAATTTTGCCAAAACTTATGACTATAACCGTAGGGGGCCCCTTAGGGTGGCCAGAAAAAAGACCAATTTCTGAAATTCATATCGCATACCCCTTCATTTTATGCGAAATGGTAAAATAAGCACTCTGTTAAAATTTTAGAAAGATCCTTCGAGTCTAAGTGGTCCCCCAAAGCCACTCGGTTTTAGGCCAAAATTTACAAATAATTCATTTTCGCGTAATCGCGGTTCTAAATATCTCGCTTATTATTTGACATAAAATGATAATATTTATAACATTGATCTCAGGAGAAGATTTGCTTCAATTTGAGTACCAGGAAGCTATATCTATGATAACTTTGAAGCTGGCAGGATTTTGACAAAACTCAAAATTCATGTTGTCAAGCCAAATCGCTGAAATCATTAGTCTATATTGTCAAATTTAGCAGAATTAAAATTCCTACTTAGAATAAAGTACATAAGGAACAATTTCCAAATTTCAATGAAGGTTGTATTTTAATATGATCCTGAAAGCCAATTTCACACTTAGGATCATACTTTTAAGTCTTAGAGCCATACTGATGTTTAATCTTCACATCGTAAAATTTCACAACACCAGTATCTGGCCGAAGGGAAAACCTAGTAAGTAACTTTTTGGAGTTTCTGAGAAAACTGACTTTTAAGTTCCAGTCCTTGCAGTAAGAGATGGACTTGCCAGTGTCATTCTGGGGTAACGGGGCCACTTCATGAAAATCTAAACTTAATAAATATATAGAAACATGTCTCAGAAGTCCTATTTTGACCTTAACTAAATTTGGCCCAAAATGTGACTTACTAGGTTTTCCTTTTGAATGCTACAGGGTAGTAATGGAAAACAATTGTTTGGGTTTTACAAACAAATAACTGTTCGAGATCAGAATTTGAACACACATCATGAAATAAAGCAGGACAGTACATCTACGTATTTGGTGTTCTTGCAAGAATAGCAATCCTATTACGCATGATTAACAGTCTTGCTTTATTTAGGGCCCTAACCAGTAGTATAACCTTTGACATATCACCTAACCTTTCTCCTCATACTGATTATTCATCTTGTCTTGATGTATCATCTGTCATACTTTGCAGTCCTGAGAATCTGATGGCAAATAGCAAGACAAGATTCATTGTCGATAAATTGTTGCCAATGAGCACCATTCATTTATCAAGGGGGAAAGCATGGAATGGACTTAGTATGGTCATCAGAAATTCGACCTCAGTGCAGGTTTTACAAAATATGCTAAAGCATGGGATTTGTAACCCTACGAGAGACTGCACCCCAACAAGGGACTGCTTCATGACCACAGAAGGGACGGTCCTATTTATAAGCAGTGACCATGTACTGTACAACGAAAACAGCAAGTAAAAGAAAATAAACTAGACATGTCATAATCGCATAGCGATGAATGATGCACTGCGCTATACTGAGTTTGCAACATGACGCATCCCTTTGTATATCAGAATGATATTCACTAATAAATGTTTATATAAGCTTCTGCATATCTGTAAGACATGTTCTATCAAAATATGCCTAGGATACTAAATATTAAACTTTATATATTTTTTACAGGATGCAATAGTCTTGAGACAAAATTGGGCTTTCAGGCACCAGGTCTCCTAAAAAGCACTCCCACAGTTGCCCAAAGGCACACTTTATCATGGAAGACTTAGACTTGGGTGTGCCATTTAGGTTACAGTGTGTCTTTCCTTTTTGTTGTTGTGTAAAACCATAGGGCATTTTGGATTTTTTTCTTAAATTTGCCAGAAAATAAAACGGAAAAAGACATGTTGTAGTCTCCACATGATCTCCACTACCATTATTGCCAGTACACTAGCTTAAATGCATGGAAATCTCATAAGAAATGGAGCCATTTTCACCGGTCCTTGTTTGTGGGTAACCATGCTGAGCAGTATTACAAAATGTGATGAGATAATTCTATAATCAAAGTATTCCCTTCCTTAATTTCTATGTTAGCCATGCACCTTTTTTCAAGTACCCATTTTTGTCTGACCAGTGCATTTCATTTAACCGAAGAACCTGGTTGACCTGGTGCATTCACTGTACCCCATGCAACCGATTAACCAGGTGCATTGTGCAGCAGACTGCAGGCCTAGCATATATAGAAGCATGCTCAATGTGCTGAGTAGTGAACAGTTGTGAAATGTCGGAGGCACAACAGTTGGAATATGACACAATTAACCCCCTAACACAAGTCTAAACATGTGGGGGAAAAACTTCATGATAGATACAGAACATACATGTGAAGGAGAACGTTAAAAGTTATGTCAAAGAACCAGGAGCTGACACATAAAATTTGCAGCAAATGTTAGTTGACGAATCTGGAAGGCTATGAAAACAAGGGCACTGCTATAGCCACCTGGCGATGGGCTAGCGCAGTGCAATAATGATGGTTAAAATGCTAGGGTTTTATGGTTAGAAGGATCTTTTCCAGTTTCTTGCAAATTTGTTGGGTTTATTTCCATCCGGTGATCCACCCAAGAGCAAATTGTTCAAGAAGTGGAGAAGTGACAGGCCCTAATGAGGTCTTGGCTGATGAATAGAGCAAGCGGGCCCTTCATTTTGCTCACCAAAGAAGCTGTATCAAACACCTATTATCACTGAAGCACAGACCCTTGTTTTTTTCTTTTTCAAATAAGGCTCAGGCTAGGGACAAAAAAATGGACTTCAGGAAATGCATCAATCTGATTTGCACTCAAAAATTCCAGGAGAAGTGGGGGCATGAATTTGAAAATTTAAATTCTATGTCTACCACTTGGGGGTAGTATTCAAATGTTTGTACCAATGCAATATATTTCATACACATAGTAGGAGGGGAAATATAATTTGCCTTGTATCTAAAATACTAAAATCCTACGACAAAACAAAAAGATTGACATTTTTCATTTCCAAGATGATTAGCAGACACTTTGGCATCCTCAGAAGTTTCACCCTCTTCACTTAATAAAGACCTTTCAGCAAGTCTCCCAGGACCTCTCGAGTTGGCCTTTATTTATCCAAATTTGTCAAAGCCAACACCAAGTAGTCTCCTTGATCTGCAGAAATCGATACAGGATTCTTGGTGTACTCCTTCAAAGGACTGATCAGACCAATGTGATCAATGTTTTTCTTTAAAATCGCCTTACATTTTCAGTATTGCAATACCATTAGTTTGCTTTGATGTTTCCTCTGTATGCCATGGCAAATATTGGACGACTTAAAGGAGGAATGTGATATAGTTTATTTTGTAACATTCACAGTACGACAACACACTTGTAGCAAAAAGAGAATACACTTTAATAAATATGGCAAAACATTGTCATGCACTGCAAATCTGGCTGACCAGTTTGGACCAACATTTTGTAACCAATGAGGTAAAATGAAATAAAAACAAAATAGAATTAGTGGATGACATCACAAGGAAAAGATGAATGTTTTTATTCATTGTGGGACACTGTTTTGATAAGAACAAAGTCTATGACAGTCAAGTCGAATGTTTCTGTCACAAAATTCTGGGCAAGCACACACTTGACAAGACAGACTTTTCACAGACATAATAATCTGATTGTACTAGGGATGCCAAAACCTGCTAGGTGGAGCTGATCACAGTTTTGCTTCTGGTGAAGAAAAAATTACACCTAAAATCTCAGTTCATAGTTGTCTCACTTTACGGGCTTTTTTGCATTGAAAACAGTTTAGAACTTTTCGAAATTTGATGGAATCTGTTTCTAAGATATATTAGCTTGCTGTTTTTCACTATTTTGTTCTCGTGTTTACATTTGTTGCATTGAAAAAATTGAATTTAAAACTTTGGAAGTGAAAATGGACATGGAATACTTAGAAGACATGAACCATTTTGGTATTGGAAGAAAGCCAATATTCTCATGAAACATTCTGTGGCATTTGCGGAATTTTTAGAGGTCGTAGAGTGGAAGCACAACCCCGTTTTTTACTAGACTTCAGCTTCAAGTTGAGGGCAATGGAGACTGACACCTGGTGGTCATTTTTTTAATGTTCTATAAAATTGCCCAAAATATCAATACATTTCTTAGTATACTGTTTTGGGGATTAAAATAGTTGTTTTTAACCAAAATAATCCATTATGACATAATCAAGACACCTATTCAAAGTCAAGCAAAATTTGATTTTAGGGATGTGAAATACCTTCCCAGAGAAAAAATGAGTGAGGGGGACCCCACCTTTTTAATTCATAAATAGATCAATCTTGTTAAAACATCATTACTGTACAATTAATATTCAGAAAAGCAATGGAGCTCATTTTTTTCCAGTCTAAAAAAAAAGTGGGGGTTTTTTTAAAGCATATGTAGCTATTCTTTGCTGTTACAATACCAATTTGTGGCCTTTAAAATTTATATTCCCAAACAACAGGCCTATTTTCCTTTGCAAAATTTGGAGTAAACAACCAATTCATGGTACTACGACTATAGTCCTTTACCCCCCCCCCCTTTGGGAAGAGGGTAATTCACAGTCTGAAGGTAAGCAAGTCAATCACAAGTTGACCCTGCAGCCATTCACCCCATTTCGTTGCAAGATTATCTAAAAACAAAAATGTCTACCTTGTTAATGAAAAGACAAGACTTAAAACTGCCTAATATACCATTAAAAACACAAAAAAAACTCAATATGAATCTTCAACCCCTTAAACCATGATTATGAGCATAAATTATCCAAACAAGATATATCAAAATTGTACCTGCACTCTGTATCCAAGTCAACATACTAACAAGTATCAATTTGAAAACTTAAAAAAAAAAAACGTCTTAGTCAATCAGAGTTATAACTATTTACCCCTTTAGGGTAATTACCCCCCCCCCCCCAATCATTCTAAGCATGTTATCTGATTAAAATTTATGAATACCACAAACACATAAAGATCATGAAAGTCCCCCTCATTCAAACAAAGTTCAAGTGTACACTGTCATCATAACTTTTTACCCTCGGCAATGTATACATTGCCGACGGGTATTGTAGTTACTTTGGGAAAATTTGTCCGTCCGGCGGGCGGGCGGGCGGGCGGGCGGGCGGGCGGGCGGACGGGCGGGCGGGCGTCCGGATAACGGGCGTCCCACTTGTGTATTGGGAGTAATGCCAAAACTATGGAATGTATACTTTTTATTTTTGGGATATTATTATATCTTTTATCCTAGTTGTACCTATTAGAGGTTTAATCCACATGAGATTAATACTTTTCTCACAATTATTGAAAAATGTGAAAAAATATTTTTTTGTGTATTGGGTGTCAAGCCAAAACTATGGCATGCATATTCATCATTTTTGGGTAAATATTGTATCTTTTATCCCAGTTGAGCCTTTCATAGGTCTAATCCCCATGACATTAATACTTTTCTCACAATCATTGAAAAATGTGAAAAATTGTTTATTTTTTGTTTCTGTGACAGAGCTACAAAACTGCAGTACTTTTGACACTGAAATTGGCATATTGTATGTATTAAATACCCAAGATGTGTTTTTTGTGGGTCTAAATGCTCTGAGAAAGTTGAACGGACGACAATTTACCAAAAATATGAAAAAATACTATTATTTTAAACTTGTATAATTCAGTCAATTTTGAAGTTAAATCTATGAAATTTTTCACTTAGGTGTCTAACTTATGCCTCTTTAAACATCTCTAATCAGTTGGAATGTTGGTCCTATGAATTTTTATAAAAACCCAAAAATTCGAAAAAATGCCAATTTTCCAATATTTCTGCATGAAAAGCCAAATGGTAATGGGTGAGTTAGTTAACTTTAGGTCTTATTGTAGTTAGACACACTGTTGACTAATATTCACAGCCATTGCATGAGTTGTTGCAATTTTTTCCATTGAAATGTATGATTGAAAAAAGACAAAAAATCATTAAAATGTCTATTTACTCTCCATTTCCTTCTGATGTCATACCAGTCGTTGACATTTTTTTTGTCAAAATAAACCTGACATGTTTCACATCATCATCATGCTGATTTTGAACAATATGAAAACTTTTATTGGCAGCATAGGTCAATATTAACAAAATTAGATAAATATTAAGGATTTTCAGATAATCATATATCAGTAAATATTGGCCCTGGTCAATCAAATTTGCCACAATTATGTCTAAATTTGACTTTTTCTACCTCTCCTCATGAAATATTATATGACACTAAATCTTTTTAAAACTGCCAATTATTATAACTTTATGGTTAATATCTAAACTCAGTGATGTAAATTTTAGAAGATAAATTAATGTCAGCCCCTTTTATTTAGTTGTTTGCATGAAAATTAAATGTGATTGAATCAGACAGATTGGCTTTTGTTGAATGGAGCACTGGAGAAGTCTTGATTATGTAATGTTATGTCACAGGGTAATTGTCTTCCCTGCTAATCCTTTGACAAGAAATCTTAAACTCTCAATTGTAAAGTTCTTAATGGTTTAAATCTAACATCAGTTATGTACATTTTAACATATAAAGTACTGTCAGCTTACTTTTATCTTGGTCTTTAATGAAAAACATATAAGACAGACTGGCAATAAGACCGCTATGTATATATAGAGGGTTATCAAAGAAAAATACTTGGCATGCAAATCCAGTTTCTGCAAATTTCAGTGTGTAATTTTACATTTCAAGACATTATTGGATAAATCTGTCTTTTAATTCATTTTAAAACTCACTACAATTGTAT